>BMAV01015616.1:131444-149225 GCA_019973955.1 Trichonephila inaurata madagascariensis | reverse complement strand
ACAGTTTTTACAAAGTTAAAATTAATTTTAACTTTGTAAAAACTGTATTGGAATTCTTACTTTTATGTCCCATTTCAAATAAAAAAATGTTTATTTAATTGAAATTTTATATATTTCAAAAAAAGTGCTCCGAAGGTAGTCACATACCTTAAGTAATTAGTAAGTGTGTTTTTTATAGTGCGTCTGGTTTTGACTAATGCCACTAAAAGAATTAGAAACATGAAATTTTAAGAAAAAATTGCATCATCTAAGTTAATTTCTTTAGAAGAAGAAGAAGGGCTTAAAAAGACTACAGTTAAGTTTTTTTTTGTTCATTCGTAACCAGAAAAATTGGTTTATTTTACATGTATTTTTAACATATTTCACAATGAAAGCTAATTCATATTATTCATTAAGAAATTGTGGGGAAATTTTCTGAATTACATAGTTAAAAACGCTTTTTTTAATTTTGAATGGTTCGCTAGAATGTATTTTTTATTTTAAAGTCAATCTTATTTGAAAATTAATATCTATGTAAGAGATTTGTTTTAAATAATTATTTCCCAATATTTTAAAAATTATAGGACTCCTCTAATTATTTGTTTTATTATTTGAATTATTCATTTTTAATTGTTTAAATAAAATTTTAATTTTAATTTTGTTTTGTGAATTTTATACTTTTATTATCTTCCATGTTTAGATGAGTTTTTGAAAGGCAATTGCATCTAATTAGTTTGAGTTATATGCTATTGTGTGTGTGTAACTTTAAAAAAAAACAGCAAATATATATTTTTTAAATTTTGTGTCAGATATTTTTAAGAAAATGTGTATTTTTAGCCCTACATTAAGTGCGCGAATCTCTCAGACGAAAGGTAAAAATAGCTTCAGTGCTGCGTCCACACAGTGGGTTGGAACAAGCCCCTTCTTTTTCTATCTGCTTTCCATCACTCGCTCTAAGATTCAATGTCAAGGACGAGAGCAATTTCTTCCTTAAAGGAAGGGAAGGATTTCGGGATGTAGCACTTCACAGAAAATTGGATCGTTCATGATACGATATCACACCCCAAACCATAACTCCTGGTGTAAGGCCTCTATGTCGTTCGATAACGCACTCTGGAAGGCAGCGTTCACCGGCATTGCGTCTAATACGAATGCGACCATCATGATCCCATAAATTGCAGTGTGATTCATCTGAAAATATAACTTGGTGCCAATCAACTTGCCAGGCTCTGTGCTCATGAGCCCATTGCAGACGCAATCGTCGATGTTTTCTGTGACGGGGATCCTGTTAAAGGCACCCTTGCATGGAATCCACGGTGTAGCAGATGTCGACGAATTGACGAAGCCGAGATTAGTACAGCTGTAGCAATAGACCAATGTACTGCTAACTGCCTGGAGGAAGCTGTACGATCATTCACAGCCATGTGGTGTAGGTTTCGATGGTAGCACACTGACATCACCTTCCATCGTCCGCTGCCAGTTTTTCGAATTTTTCGGTGCTCGTTGGTCCACTGCTTCCAAACTCGCATCACTGTGGAACTGTTCCGCTGCTCATGAGCTCCTGTTGTGAGATAGGAAAATTCTCCTTCTTGAAGGCCGATAATCCTCCCCTCATTCAAACTCCGTAAGTTGCTGGAATTTATCCTTATTTCGTCGTGGAGACATACTTAGGTCTCACTAAACGTTCACCACTATCAAATAACCATTAACTATTTTCAACGTCCCTCTACAGCCCTCTATTTATACACTTTCAGCATCAGTTCAAAGGGCGCTGCGCACGCCACACATGTCTGTTGGCTCTGAAACTTTACTGTTTTAGGAAACATCCTACAATTGTAAGTTTCTGCAAAATTCATTTAATTCGGATGATTCCTTCATGTTGTTGGATTTTTTACACACAGCAGTGTATATATAAGGGATGATAAAAAATATTTTTGAAAGGCGTAAAAAAGTGGTGCATCTTATATCAATTTTCAAAATGTAATAGATTTTTTGAAAAAAAAAATATTGTGATTCTTTTCATTGTATGACATATTCCATTGAACTAAACATATCTTGAAACAAAATATTTTTAAATTGCAAAGCCATTTGCAGGTTTATTCAAAAATAGTGTGGCCAATTTCAAAACATCCTAAATTTGTATTGAATTAAGTTATTTACATGAAATTTTCATTGTGGTTTCCTTTGGCATTGCACACTTTGCGTTAACGTTTCCGCCAAGCCAAAAGGGTTATTTGACCATTTCTCTAACTTCCTCTTTGGTTGCTTTTTGAAGCCCTTGGAGAGTTCTTACTTTACGTCAGTTTAATTTTTTTTTTTTTTTTTGGTTTACCCATAAAAAAAATAATCGCAATGAACACAATCAGGGGTTGATGGTAGCCATTTTTCAGGAGGAAGAAAATTAATTCTTTAATCTTTCAGCAATTTTATAGTAGTTTTTGCAGTATGACTTGATGCAGAATCTTGGGGGAAAACAAAGTTTCTTTGAGGGTAAAGAGGTTTACTTTTTTTGATTAAGTGTTTCAAAACATTATTCTGATAGGTATTTACATCATTTTTAGCCTTCGGTTCGACAAAATATGTTTTTGTTAAGGTATCCGACTACGTTCGGAACCGTAATTTTGCAAAAGCGAATAAATGGATAATATTTATCATATTTAGTGTCACTTAGATTAAAAAATGTATATAAAATTGTATTAAGAATAGTATTACAATAAAAAATTATTTAAATACAATATTTCGGCAAAAGATTAACTTAGAATAACCTTTTTTTCAAAATGTTCTCCTTTTGTGAAAAAGGTTTCAATTATAATTATATTTTGCCTGTCTATAGCTCAGACCTCTGTACAGAGGCTCAACTAGAATTTTTGAAATATATATCTTATCCATGTTTTACTACAACAGAAGGGAGAATTTTTAAGAAAAAAATGCCGATAATTATTTCAAATGGTTGTAACTCTGAAATTAATGTGAATTTTTCAAAAATCATAGTTGAATCTCTGTACAGAGGTCTGAGCTGTATACAGACAAAATATTACTATAATAGAAGGATTTTTCACAAAAGGAGAGCATTTGGAAAAAAATGTTATACTAAGTTAATGTTTTGCCGAAATATTGTATTTAAATAATTTATTTTGTCAAAATGTGTCCTTAAAACAATTTTATACATGTATTCTTATCTAAGAGGCACAAAATATCATGAAAATTATCCATTCATGCGCCTTTTTAAAATTACGGTTCCGAACGTAGTCGGATACCTTAAGCCTTGAAAGGACATTCCCATCCATATCATAATACCTGATGGCCAACTTGTTTTCTGTAAAACAACTGCGTCTTTGCAACCCTTTTTTGCGTGGAATATATTACAGATTTGTTTTGCCAGTTGGGAACAGCAGATGAAACAGTGCTTCATCCGAAGTTATCCTTATTTTATATCTACTTTTGCGTAACATTAAATACAGTGACCAAGAATATTTTCTTCGTTTTTTCTACGGTCTAAATAGACATTTGAAGACAAACTAATTCATTCATTTTTTTATAACCAATTTTCTTTTCGTGTCGACAAATTTTCGATCGCTGTACCTATAGTTTCTTTGCTGAAGTTCTTTGAGTTAGAGGTTTTTCTACAGTGATTTGTCTTTTCGGGTTCTTTTCTTCTTTTTTCTTAATGAATGTTTCTGTCCACACTTTTTTACTGGAGCTTTCGATTGTCAGCCAATTTTTTTTTCTTTTCGAAGTTTAGATAGTAATCCATTAGCAAAATGTTTTTTCTCATTTTTAAATGCTTTATTTATAACAGAATTTGAGCAAACATTCTTCAAAAGTTTTAAAATTTCGTTTCGGGTTTCAGGATATAATTTCGGAGCCACAGATTACTCCCACTAATAAAAATAGTTAGATTGGTAATTAAATGTTTCATTTTTAAGATATAACTGGCCAGTAAAGCTATAAAAATTTACCATTCATAGCTATATTCTTTCAAAATTTAATCCCACTTTGAATCAACCGGTAAAGAGTTAAAGAGATTATACCAACGTAGTAAATTATTAGATAAATCTGATTAAGAAAAATGCTTTTATTAAATTTATTTAACAGAGGTGGAAAAAATCAATATATTCGTTACAAATGTTTAAAGAATTTTTAGAAAATCATTAACAATTGTGTTTAGAGAAAGAGCTGAATGTTGTCAGGTGAATGTGCGACGTAATTGTTGCCATTGTTTCGGCGGTAGGCAGAATGCCTATATGAATGAACAAAGCTCATTATTGATGACCACCTCAAGGATCAGATGTGTTAGTGTGTTTTGTAAATCATTTTTTTACCCCGACAGATATTTTTCTCTGGTCAGAATTTTTTTCAATGACGAAGATGTGGAGATGGATGACTGGCTTTCACTAATCCTAAGTGACATAAGCATAAGATACAGAAGTTTAGTATTTAATTCCTTGAAATGATAAATGTTATAATTTTGGTGATTCTTTTATTGAAAAGTCAACGAAAGAATATACTGAATTTGTATGGTGACTGTTTTCTAGACAGCTATGGACAACATTAAGGGAGCCCATCATAAGATAAGAACATAATAATACCTCAAAAATTACATTCAGATGTATTAATAACAGTTTTCGCTCCAAAAATATTCCTTGCGCTTTTGAAAAATAATATAGTATTTTGCTTATGTTCTATTGATGTGTAATATTTTTTTTTGTTCTCTAAATAATACGAAGGTACATTTTTGAATATTGCCAGTATAATTTGAGATAGATATCTATTTTACTTAAAGATTTCTACGATTGAGAAAAAAGTATCCTTAGTTTGTAAATACGAATAGGTGATTTTTCAAAAACACTTCGCTTAAAAAAAGATACATCCGTATTGATAACCAAAAGTAATTAACAGAAAAATTACCGTTTTATCGATTCAAGGAACCCTTAGAACTATCAGGTGCTTCTGGGAAATAATATTACAACCTTAAGGTATCCGACTATGTTCGGAACCGTGATTTTGCAAAAGCGTATAGATGGATAATATTTATGATATTTAGTGTCACTTAGATTAGAAAATGTATATAAAATTATTTTAAGAATAGTATTACAATAAAAAATCTTTTAAGTACAATATTTTGACGAAAAATGAACATAGAATGACCCATTTTCAAAATATTCTCCTTTTGTCAAAAATGCTTCTATTATAATAATATTTTGCCTGTATATAGCTGAGACATCTGTACAGAGGCTCAACTAGAATTTTTGAAATATATAACTTAGAAGTGGGTTTATCCATGTTTTACGACAAGAGAGGGGAGAAATTTTAAGAAAAAAACGCTGATAATTATTTCAATGGGTTGCAACTCTGAAAATAATGCGAATTTTTCAAAAATTATAGTTGAGATTCTGTACAGAGGTCTGGGCTATATACAGGCAAAATATTGTTATAATAGAAGCATTTTTCACAAAAGGAGAACATTTTGAAAAAAACTCATTCTAAATTAATTTTTTGCCGAAATATTGTATTTAAATAATTTTTTTTGTCAAAATGTCCTTAAAACAAATTTATACATGTATTCTAATCTAAGTGACACTAAATATCCTGAAAATTATCCATTTATGTGCCTTTTTAAAATCATGGTTCCGAACGTAGTCGGATAGCTTAAGGGGATATTTAAAGTAGATCTTCATGTTATGGTTGCTTTATCTAAAGAAAATACTAACATTACATTGTATTTGCCATTATTAAAATTTTCATTATATAAATTGAAAGTATATAGTTTAATTTAAGACACTAATGTGTGATCCAGATGTCTCAACTTTGTAGAGAATGTGAATCTATTTTACATTTACTCATCAATATAATTTTTATTTTAGAATTTAATATTTTCTCGCGGAACCTCAGGTTTCCATGGAACACAGCTTAAAGACCGATGAAATATATCAACAATTCAGTACATTTTATAATAAAAATTATGTTTATTTTTTACGATTTTGCAGTATAACAAACAAATACTAAAAGAGAATTCTCTTAGTAAATAAACAAATCTCACAATTGGAAAAATTTGAAACACTCATTCTAAACTGAATTCCATACAAATGCATTTTCTAAGTAAAAAATGTAAATAAAATAAAAGAGACCTTAAAATAAGAAGAAATGTGTGAAGATCTATGATGATGTGTACATATAGCACAGATGCATAGCGAAACATAAGTACCGGAAACTAAACAAGAAATATTAGAAACAATATGAACGCAACATAGAATACAAATAAAATGTTTATGATTTTCTTGCCAAATCTAAGAAAAAGGGAACTGCGGAAATAAGCTTTGATGCAAACTTCATCACAAGTGCTTCGTCGATTTCCTCTGAAACATTGTGTAATAGAAAACTACCCTTTCTACACAAAAAGAATATTGACGATGTCATTTGTATATAAAAAAAGAAGAGTAATGTACAAATCTAAGGTTTCAAATGTCTGCGTTTTTACCCAAGATATTGCATCTAAGAAAATGTGCAAGAGAAAGGCACCAGTCTCTAAAGTATAACGTTAGTTGCCATGGATATTTGATGTTCAGGAGATTAAATGAAACAGTTCTGGTTGAATTTTATCCTTCAATATTGCTTTGTAATTTGAGAACGAAGGGAAATGTCGCAAATAATATTTGGTTGCTATAATAGAACTGTTGCATTTTTCATTGTTAAAACTATCTTTAGGAAATATTATACATAAGAAATCAAAAGGAAATTGATTTTGTAATATAAAATTGACAAAAAAAAAAAGGAAGTTATAAATTTAAATTTGAAGGGATTTATTTTCGTAGTAGTGGGGGCGGGGGAAATATATACTATTTCGGCTGCATAATCTATAAGTCTATTTTATAATATCTATATATGTATCTCTATATAGAGAGAGTGAAAATCGTTTATTACACAAAACTGAATGGACTGAAATGTTTTTTCTTGTTAAAAAAGTTTCGTGTTAAAGTATATTGCAAAAAAAAAAAAAAAAAAAAAAAAAAAAAAAACATATATAATAAAATTAAGTTTATTCTAGTATAAATGCACGCATTCAATAAAAATCAATGAAACAAAAACATTCACAAAAATTTAATGAAATTTACTACAAAATTTTCAAGTTTATTTGAAAAACAAAGCGTTTATTGATATTTTGGAAAATAACCAGCTATTTTTCTATGTATTGTTTTTTGAGCATCAACTCGTCAACAAATTTTCCAATGTCATCCATTTTGTTACTCTTTTACCATTGGAATGTGCGTCTAAATAACTGCGCATACTTTTCATGGTGCTCTTCATTTCGGATGACGCGAAAACAGAAGAGGCATTTTTCGTTTCATTTTTACTGTCAGGATATGCATAAATGCCTTTGTCTGCCATAATTAGGGCTGTACACACATTATCATCAACTTCTGCAATGAATTATTCCAATGATACAGTAGGATAGTCTAATAAGACAGAATTTTTTCTAAACATTTCATCAAATGTGCCCTATTTAAATCTCACCTGAGTGCTTGCTCTTTTCCGTATCTTGTTCATTCCAGAAACTGAAATCTTTTCGTGTTAAGCAATTACCGTTTTGTGTTAAGAGAAAAAAATGCATAGTAGTTTGTGTTAGGACCGATGCATATTATTTCGTGTTAACCGATATTTTGTCTTAACCATTTTCGCGTTAAACGTATTTCACTGTAATTAAATTATTAGTCTTCCCTTAGAAATGGGATAAATCTTCACATTATCTAGTTAGAATTTTGAATATTTGATACAGAGTATCTAAATTTTTATTTATAGGTTGGATCTAGTTTTTATACAAATATGTTTTTATGAAAGAATAAGTATTTTATGTAGGAGGAAAAAAGTTACTTAAGACGACAAAAAATGAAAGAAATTGTATATTTTTAGTACTCTTAACTCAACTACAAAATTCAATTGATATTAATAAAACATAACAAAAATATTTGGTTTTTAAATAGTATTTTGAAGAATATTTTTGAACACTAGAGGACAAAAATGTCTTAAGAAATCAAAAGACTATATAACAGAATATTTCAATGTGAGAGAAACGTGTTTTACTTTAATAAACAACAACCACAAAAATACTAAATCAAAATGCTATCAGAGTTCAAAACAAAATTTTTATAGGATTTGAATAAAAACATTTATCCGCTGAATGAGATTAATATGTTAAGACAACCTGTTTTTCCTCATCATATTGGTCACTGCAAAA
Source organism: Trichonephila inaurata madagascariensis (assembly GCA_019973955.1). Lineage (NCBI taxonomy): Eukaryota > Metazoa > Arthropoda > Arachnida > Araneae > Nephilidae > Trichonephila > Trichonephila inaurata. The sequence goes on along the minus strand of BMAV01015616.1, from coordinate 141,013 downwards.
AAGTACTTTTTGCATTGTTCAGTTTGAATTTAAAGCTATTTTTGTCTTAAAATGTGGACTAAATGTTTCTAAAATTTTAAAACTTATCTATCTTTAAATTATTTCCTAAAGATTGATAAATTATTACTCATTTCAAAAATTTTGAAATAGTATTGTTCGTTATTCTTCTCTTTAAAAAGAAAATGTCATCCAGTTTAATTTTGAAACACGAGATAAAGTTTAAGTGATGCAATCTCAGAACATTTATTACTAGCCCTAAATATTTTTATGAAAATGTTCTTTTTTTACTACAACTTTTGAATATGTAAACGACCTCGAATATTGTTTTTTAGCTAATTTTTTTGTTATACGCAGAAACTTTTTATTACTCTTTTCCACTGTATTACACTTAGAACCATTCTTAGATATTGTATAAACAAATGTAAAACTTGAAGTCAATTGATAAAAACGCGAGTATATGTTAAAATCCTGTTAAATAATAAAATATCTAATGAATAAAACCAAATTTTAGAATTCTTTTTCACTTATTTGATAGAAGTCTCTTGCTTAATACCCCAAAATGCAAAAGATTAGCATTTAACTACACACGTACATCAAGGGCACTAGTAGGACCATTAACAAGTGCTATGTAAAAGGTGAATATGATATTAAGTAGAAATATTGGAATTGGTTTTCGTCCGTTATTATGCGTGAGCAACTTTAATATACCTCTAAGAATAATACGCACTTGTGTATTTCGAGAATGTTTCCTAGTTCGTCAGAGGAAGAATTACTGCTGTTTTAGAATGTGGATTATTCTTATGAAAAATTGATTATCCCAAACAACAATGATGCGGAATTGTAATCGATAGATTCCAGAGAGAATTACTGTTAAATACCGATTGTATCAGACCCTTCAGACAGCCAGGATAGTTACGGGGTTAATACCTTATTTCGACAGTCAGCCTAATAGCAAAACGGTAAATAATTGAAAATATATGTATATTATATGGGTTGAATTATGTGACAAATAATGTGTGTGAAAAACTCATTTAAAATATATCAAGATTCTTTGCTTTTATCCTATTTCTATTTAAAATTCATATTATTTATTCTTCAAAAAATATTTCTTAAAGGGGGCCTGGTACATTAAATTTCAAAAATTATCGATTTGAATTTCTTTTATATTTTTTAAAGTTCAGATATTTCTGTTTAAAATGATATATGATATAAGAAAATACGATAATTAGAAATATTTGTATTCATTTTTTAAATAAAGATAATCCTTGGCGTGCATCGAATGAGCTCTGCTAGGAGCACCTGTGTTTTCGCATGCAGCGCGAATCCATGTGATATTCAAGTTGAAAAAATTAGAGTGTATTGGGAATACTAAAAAGAGTATGGGTAAATGCCTATTTGATCCTAATTGCAAAAACAGAGGGGAAAAAGTTACGTTATGAAAACGTTAAGTTGTCCCAACCGACTCGCATGGAATTTTAAAATCAAAAATCAAAGATACTACGATATGGCTCTTAGAATTAATATCAATGATGTTCATAGCATGAAAACTACTTTTAGAGCTGTTAATTTTCTTTTTTTGTCTTCAAACGAGAACTCTCAATATAGATAGTGTCCTATGGTTATAAATTCATGGTGCAAGTTTCAAACGGCAGAAGTAAAATGTTACGAAAAGCACTATGATATGTGCCAAGTATCCTAATGAATTAAATAAAACCAATTTTTAGAGATCTAGGAGGTCATATGTTATTAAAAAATGTCTACATGGAAAGACTCAAAGCCCCTATGTGTCTTAATAACACCATAAGGTCAGTAATTGTCAAATCTACATTAGAGCTATTCAAAACTCTAAAATTAGGGGTAAATATAGGACTATTGCACAGTTCAGTATGGGTCATGTAGAAAAATTAATGATCTTGAAACATTGTGGTATTGAACCACCGAGTTATAACTGTGTGTCATGCTTCAAAAATTAGATGCACGTAGGATAAGTGTAGCCCAACGAAAGCATCTTGAGATCCAAATAAAAGGCTAAATTGTTAAAAATACTGAAAAAAGAGAAAATTAAAAATCTTTTGCAGAAGCGAGGTGTAAAGAAAATGCTTCATATGCTTCTGGAAAGTAATAAAAATATTGATGCTCAAAAATTACAAATTTTTACTTTAAAGCTCGTTTTCTCAAATTTTAATATCTTACACTTTATGTACCTTTTCCTCAAAAACTAATTACTCCTCCTCAAAATTTCATTGAGCATACTTTTAACATGTTTACATATTTTAATGGAGGAAATAAGATATATCTAGCAAGCCTTTTTAGATAAGGCTGTTTAAAACTAAATTTTAGCGAAAAAAAATGAACATTTAAAAAAAAAATCCTAATTACTTTAAAGTTTAAGAAAAAGACAAAACACTTTAGTAATGTTTAACTGATAGTACACATAATCTACAGTAAATCCTTCATACATGAAAAGTAAGTAGTTTTTGAGAGAAAGGTGCATAATACGTGCATGGGTTCCTATGAGTTCCTAGCAGACCCCCTTAAGATATTTTCCAGTTTTTATTCAAACAAGAGAAAAAAGAGCAATGTATGCTATATTTTCATAATTGAACATGATATTAACTCATTGCGTATTAGAAAAAAAATCTTTATTAGCAATTATATTTTAAGGTATCCAACTACGTTTGGAACCGTAATTTTAAAAAAGCGCATAAATGCATAATATTCATGATATTTAGTGCCACTCAGATTATAATGCACACATAAAATTGTTTTAAGGACATTTTGACAAAAAAAATTATTTAAATACAATATTTTGGCAAAAAATTAACTTAGAACAATATTTTTTTCAAAATGTTCTCCTTCCGTGAAAAATGCTTCTATTATAATAATATTTTGCCTATATATAGCTCAAATCTCTCTAAAGAGGCTCAACAAGAATTTTTGAAACATTCACATTATTTTCAGAGTTAAAACCAATTGAAATAATTATTGGCGTTTTTTTTCTTAAAATTGCTCCCCTCTGTTGTCATAAAATATGGATAAACCCACTTCTAACGTATATATTTCAAAAATTCTAGTTCAGCCTCTGTACAGAGGTCGCAGCTATATGCAGGCAAAATATTATTATAATAGAAGCATTTTTCACGAAAGGAGAACATTTTGAAAAAGATTATTCTAAGTTAGTTTTTTGCCAAAATATTGTATTTAAATAATTTTTTTTTGTCAAAATGTCCTTATAAAACAATTACATACATATATTCTAATCTAATTGACACTAAATATCATGAAAATTATCCATTTATGCGCTTTTGCAAAATCACGGTTCCGAACGTAGTCGGATACCTTAAATGGATAGTAGCTGGTAATACATATTCAGATTAGTGTGTAAGTATATTATTATTATTCTGCATTCAAAATCTTTGTTTTCAATGTTGAGGTGACAACAACAATGATTGTAGGCCGTGTTGATAACTCTCAATACTGATTTCATCGTCTTCCATACCTCGTAGAAGTCTGCATTTTCAATTATTTTACCTTTGTAATGTGTGCAATAATTCTCGTATTTGCCTTTTATACCTCTAGTCCCTCTTGCTAATACATTTTGAATGACTAGCAGTGTAGATTTTAGAAATCAACTTTACTTACGGAACAGTTTTCGTTATCAAGGGAAAAATAAATTAATTTCTGCACCGAACAGAAGGAAACATTCCTCATTAAAGAGAGAAAGACGAAAATGTATGCTCAGAATTTTCTTATAGTCATACTATAAAGAAACGCGAAGGTACGATATCTTTACTTCAATCTGTTCAATCGACTTTGAAAGATAACTGAAATAATAAAACGAAAGATCCTTTGTGTGGAATGTTTTAAGTGATAAGGAAAATTAATACAGGCAGTGGGTTGAAAGAAGACAGTTGCTATTGATTTTAAAGATTTTTCGTTCGGCTTTTAAAAATAAACATTGTAGCTAAATGTAGAGAGAAGAACAAATTGTGACAATAAAGTTTGTAATTTTTTAAAATTATTTCACTTAAAATATTTCCATTAGTGAAAGATTAAATTATCCATATAATTCTCTAGCGAACTGCAAGAAATAATTATCTTTTAACATATATTTTTCTATCACTTTGTTAAAATAGAAATATTACATGTTTTTGATTTCTTGTATTTGAATTTTCTGAAAAGAGAAAATTTTTTGCTTTATAGAAGATAAAAAGTTGACTGATATTCAAAATAAATTAGATTTTAACTTTCCTCTGATTATTTCCAGCAGTTTTGGTCAGATTATAAAGAAATAAGATACTTATATAAGTTGATGTACCGTATATTCCGGCGTAAAATACGACGTATATAAGTGCGTAAAAGGCGCATTTTTAACACAGAAAATAAGATCGAAATTTAAGGGTGCGCGTTATACGCCGAATAAAGAAATGAAAGCTTTAAAATTAAAGAGGAGATGAACATAAAAATTATCTCTCGACATATATCTGAATATTGATTATTTAAAAAAAACGTGGCCTACATTATGCTTTAAACATTTAGATTGGATAACATAAAACGCTCGTCGTAGTCGAATTAATCTATGTCTCCAGGCACATCATCGAGATATATTTATTTTTCTCTATTACTGTTACAATGATCTACAAATAAATACCTTGAAATACGGCGTATAACGCGCACCTATACTTTCAAACTGTATTTTTTTAAATTTTCAATATATTCGCAGTATAACACGCACCCCATTTTTTAGGAAATAACATGAAATATGCATATAGAACACCCTTATGTTTTTAAGTCATTTATTTGAGGTGCTATTATCCCAAGCGTTTATAAAAAATGATATACTTCTAGAACTACAGCCCTTAAAGTTCATAAGGAATGTAATTTCTTTAAAATTAACAGCAAAGAGTGTATCATAATAAATGTTTTAATGCTGATTTCTTTTCTTATTTTTGAAGTTATCATTATTATACCCGTTGTATAAAGTGCAACCGCAAATTTCAATCTTATTTCTTTGTATTAAAAGTGCGCGTCATACGCCGTATTTTGCGGTAAATATCTTTCTTTTTATCTAGATTGTTAGATATATTCCATTTTTTTAAATGCACTTGGGATTATATTCCATGCTTTACCTATCCCCTCACACACATTTCGGCAGGACGCATCAGGTTTTTAATTTTTTTCACCTTCTAGCATCCACATACTTCTATCAACTCTTTTGTTCGTTTTAAGACTTCTGTTCCAGAAAGTACCGTTGTTCAAAAACCTGGTATAATCTTTCGAATAAATGACTTCAAAAGATAAAAGAGCATTGCACCTACTTACTTTAAGTCTCTTGATAAAAAGAAAAGTGCTCGTAATATGGGCAATATACTTAAAAATTAGAAAAAAAGCTTGAAAGTATAAATGTGCGCTATACGCCGGAACGCGTAATATTTCGGAATATAATATAATATAAATAAATTAGAAGTAAAAAAACTTTTTTAAAAACAAGCTTTTATTTAAATGCTCTAAAAAGAATAAAATAAACTTTTCTTTTAAAAAACTTTTTTGCTATCAACTTATAAAGACGTTACACAATTTATGATATAAAACCTTGTCGCGGGATTTAAGTACTCGTATTTACTTAGTTTGAAAATTTTAAAAATTAAAATCAATCAGATCAAGTTATTTAATTTGCTTGTTTATCTACACAGATAAATCTCGCGACAAGCTTTTATATCATAAATTGTGTAACGACTTTATAAGTTGATAGCAAAAAAAGTTTTAAAAGAAAAGTTTATTTTATTCTTTTTAGAGCATTTAAATAAAAGCTTGTTTTTAAGAAAGTTTTTTTTTTACTTTTAATTTATATTTTACTTTTTAGTTATTGCTGGACAGAGGTTTCTCAGTCTGTTAATCTCATCAACGCATCATTGTTGCAAGGTCGTTTACCAGTTAATTTTGAACAGTACAGCTAAGGGTAATCTACCTTTTTTCCCGACAAGCCACATAAATAGGATAAATATTTCTCTCGGGTCGCAACAAGAGGATAATGAGAAGGAGGGATAAACACTGTTAGACCAAAGCAAAATTGGACAATGCAAAATTAATTAAAATAATAAAACTAATATTTTATTTTTGATTTTACTATAACTATTAAAAACGAAAAACACATTTTTTTTAAATCCATAATTTTAAACCAATTTTTCCAATTCTTGTGCAGAATTTGGAAAATATTATTCTACAAAGGAAAAAATATTTGCCTGCGATTATACAATCATGGAAAAAAAAATATTAATGCCCCAAGATGGAGTCTTCAAAAGGAAACGAAATTTTGTTAACGTAATGACAACTTTGATATAAGTAAATGATTAGAAAATCAAAGCAAAAGGACTAATTATTTCAGAGAAAAAGGCAAAAGAACGGAGGATTTAATACCTTGTTGAACCCCCTCTAGTGCGAATGTGCGATGCGATATGATACAGCATTGAGGCATACAAGCTCTGTATGATGTCTTGAGACATTTCATTCCATATCTGCTGTATCCTTGCCTCTAGTTCGTTCAAAATCCTGGGATGCCCAACTCACAGTCCCAAATTTTCCCAGATATTCTTGATTTTAAACAAATCTGGGGATAGGGTAGGCCAAGGAAGGGTAGTAACAGTGCGGAGATAGTCTTATGATATCCTTGCCCTGTGAGGCCGAGCATTGTCGTATTGAAAAATGGCTCTTGGGAGCCGTTGCACAAATAGAAACACATGTGGTTGCAGGATGTCATGGACATAACGCTGGGCTGTCATGGTACCATGGATAAATGGTACGGGTGACCGTGTATTGCAGGGAATGACACCCCATACCATCACAGCAACTGTGGGAGCGATAAATCGCTGTAAGACAAAGGCAGGATTGGGGCGTTCACCACGGGATCTCCACACACGAACACGATTGTCATCCCTAATGAGATTGCATCTCGATTTCTCGCTAAAGTAGACCTGGTTCTATTCCACTGTAGTCCAGTTTCCTCGTGCACGTAACCAGTCCAAACGGAAGCTTCGATGGTTGAGTATCAAGGGCAGCCCACGTAATGAACGCCGGGATCCCAAATGTCCTTCAGTCAGGCGCCTTCGTATGGTTCAAGAAGATACATGGGTCCTTAGTGAAGGTGCTACCTATGCCTGGATAGCTGTCGATGAAGCAGTTAGCTGTACTCGTACATTTCTAACAATGAGGTGGTCTTCTCAACGATTCGTCTGTCGAGGTCGTCCTGAGCATGGTTGGTCTTTATGTAAATGAAGAAGTGCTAATTTCAGGGAAAATTTATAAAAGTAGAGAAATCCCGTGCAAATAGTATTTTTAAGTAATTGCGATATCGGAATATAAAAATTGTCAAAACACGCATATTCATCCAAACTAAGCATGTATACAAAATATCAGCTCAATCAGGTGAAGACATCAGCTTCAAATTTGATTTGCAAGATTCCACCCGAACAAATTACTGTAATATATTTTTAACTGATTGCGATATCGAAATACGAATGGTCAAAACATGCATTGTCATCCAAACTAAAAGTGTATACGAAATTTCAGTTCAATCGATTGAAGACATCAGCTTCAAAATTAAGTTGCAATATTCCACCCGAACATTTTACACTGCAATTTAAATAAAAAAAGTATCAAACGCTTGTAAAAAGTATCATACGCGACAGTTACGGTATACATACTTAGAAACGTTTGCGCGTCTCCTGTTGGTAGGAACGTCCAAGAGAGAAGTTGCGATATTTAATGAAAAGAAGGATTAATGGGGAATTTGATCAAGTTATTATAGGGACAATTCAGTCTAAACTCAAGTCTAAAATACCAAAATGCTAGACTACACACTGATACTAAAACCTGTCATTATCTACATGTTCCCCATGTGGTAACATGCTGCAAAGACCCACACCAAATAATTAAAAAGGGCGCAAAATTTAATTACAAGAATATTACAATTAATTATCTATGCTTGCTGGTTCATGAGAAGTTCTGATTTTAGAACAGCAAGTAAAATACACTCATCAGGCAAATAATACGAAAAAATTCCTTCTAATTCTCCGATAATTGATTATTATGCAAAATTATTTATCTCCAATATTGAAAAATACGTATAACTAACCTCCATCAATTTTAATTAATCCTGATTTTTACTTAGCATAAAGTTTCTTACGTTCTGTTTTTCTTATTTCTAAGAAATTCATGCAAATCACAATTTATTCAATTCCTACTATGAGCTCACACTCTCTCTCTATATATTTATTTATTTATCTCCGTGGAATTTTCAATTTTTAATAAAATACATTTTAAAGCGCTCAATTGAGCTGAAATTTTATATTCATGATTATTTTGGATGACAATACAACAATTTAATTAAAATTAATAAAAATTTTAATCGATTAAAAGTAATTATTTAAAGATTTACAAATACAGCCATGTTGGCATCATTTTTGGCGACTTGTGTCAAAACTTTAAAAGGTTTTTTTTTCCACATGTTTTTAAGCATTCAGTTGAATTGAAATTTTATATACACGATTTTTTGGATGACAATACGATACTTTAAGGATAATGAATAAAAATTAATTGTCACTTAATGCTGTGATTCTGTCCTATGTATATACATATTTATATTAATTGTAACTGTTTAATAATTAATAGCTAAAATAAAATTTCTCTTTGTTGATCTCAGTAGGAATTGACTTCAGATTTTTTTTCTTTTTATATTACTTGTTTTTCATTTAACTTGTGTATCTGTTCAGTGTTTTCCTTAAGACTAAATTATTTTGAATATTAATTTTTTTTTGAGATCTTTATCTGCAGTTTTATTTTAGAGTATCATTCTAATTACACTTTATTTATAGCATAAAAATTCCTCATGAAAAAAGCAATCTTCCTCATTTTTTTAAAATTGTGCATGTTTTACCTTTATTAGTCTAATATTATTTTAACAAACTCTTTTCAGGAGTATATATAAGGTGCTTATTTGTGAGGATTATTTTAAGTACACTGAATTAAAATGCAGAAGTCAATCCATTATGCTGTGTTAGTAGAGTTTAAATCCCAAATCAGAAAAAAACAGATTATATATTTCTGTGCTCTTAGAAAAAAAGTAATCCAAAGGTATCAGCCTTAAAAAATTATATTCAAGTATTGAAAAAAATAGAGTATATACATTATACAACATCAATCACTGAAAAAGGTTTTTTATACCATCAGAGTACAGGGGTTTTTTTTGTGTGTTCATTTTTATTCATTTCATTCTGGTAAAGCAAATATATGAAGCAAAAAACGAACAAAATATCTCCAAAAATAGAAGAAACATGTAAAATATAGAAAAAATTAAGTCAATGCCTACTTCGTTTGAAAAACGTACTAGCGCCATCTTTTGCAGAAAAATCTGCGTCGGAAAAAAACGTATGCCGAAATTAAAATTTAAAAATAAAATTTAATTAATGAATTAATATTTGAAAAAAAACTGTATTAACATAAAGTGTCATCCACTGCAAGTTTTAAAAAATGTATTAGGATTTGAGTGGATGAATAAAAAGTATTTTATTAAC
>BMAV01015616.1:80940-119461 GCA_019973955.1 Trichonephila inaurata madagascariensis | reverse complement strand
CCGGATCCCCAGGACCCTCCCCTTGTGTGTTCCACTGAGTGGAGATAATACTGATTGTTGAGATTCTGGTGGGAAGGAGGGTCTGAACGCAGCATGGATTGAGGAGCCATTAAATCGAACCAAAATGATTACACAGACAGGTATTCACAAAAAATTATTAAACTTAAACTAAAGAGCTGAGAACATGATATTCAATCAAGACCAGCTAAAGGGTAAGAATAAATATTCACCTATTCGAAATAAAACTTTGAAGTTTACCAAAGAGAAATACTATGCGATCTTTTAATTCTCAAGCAGCTAAACGAATCTAATTCAGATAATAATTGAAGTGACAATATTTGTCCTGTCATCTCCTATTCTCTATAACCACCAATCGTACTGACTGTTTATATGCTATTTGGTAGTGAGATTCATGTTTGGAGTGGAGTTGTTGTAGCTTAAAGTGCTAATTAGGATGTATGGTAAGAGACCCGAGTTGAAGAGTATAGATCTCGTGGATAGCCCTTTGTTACAGATATAGAAGATATCTTCATATTTGTAGAATTATTCCGATTTATAAATTTAAAATATGGATGCGATTAGGACGAAAGAACCTTTTAGCAATTACTAATTGCATTAAATTAAAATTATTCTTAGATACTTCCAAATTAAATTTATTTTTGAAGTAGTAAATGTAAACAAGCTGTGGATCCTCTCTTCGAAGAGAAATTTTATTTTCTGGAGCTAAAACAATTTTTTGAAACGTATAAGTGTCAGTCATTGTATTAAAATATGTTTCTAAATCAATTCTCAAAGAAAAGTACACAATGCTTCTAATGTTCCACAAATGAGGTTAATTGCAACAAAAGGAAATCTACTGAATCAGAAATAAGCTGCAGATGTCTATAGCAAAAAAAAAAAAAGATTAATAATATAACTAAAACTAAAAATCAATATTCAGCGTCTTTTGCCGAGCTATGTGGCTCAAATCACGATATCTTCTAGAGCTCTGCTTGAAAATCATTTAACATTAGGTAAAAAGAAATTAATTGTTACACTTGGTGAAGTACTGATTTAACTAACTGAGAGACTATAAGAAAAACAGTTCATTTACTGTCAAAAATGTGTAGAAAAAATGTTCAAATCTGGTTCTTGAGGTTCAAACCTTTCAGTAAAGGCTTCATAGTTATTTCATAATTATCTTATGATGTGTATTATAAAAAAGAAGAAAAAACAATAATAAAATCAAAACTCATCATTCTCCTACCTTTCTAGAAACATGAAAATGTTTTATATGTTCAATTCTTATTTTTAAGAATCGAACATATAAAACATTCATTTTTTTTCACTTGAGGTCTTTCAAAGAACGGAAATGTATCAAGGCATGTATACCAATCGTACTTAGAAAACTACCACTGTATTTTTGAAACAAATAAAACAGGTTCATATATTGCATTGTATATCGTTTCTCTCTCTCTCTCAATATATTCCTAACAAGTTCTTTGTCAAATCATTAATGGGTTTGGGGGCTTTTAGTCTCCAGAAAAGATTTCTTCCTAAGATGCATATTCACTATTTGTGGATTCTTTTTCATTGATGCAAAGATTGTAGGGTTTGCAATCCCGCGTTACATTTTCGATCCCAGGATCGATCCCGGGATTAGAATTGGATAATTTATGAAAAATACTTACACATTAGCATAGTCGAAATTACAAAATAAAAACTGAAAACATAACTAAAAAATTGGTCTAATATTATTTTATTTATAGAAACAAATAAAAACAAACCTAAATTCATCATTAAAAAAAACAAATAAAAATAATACAGAATGAAATTAAAAAATTAAAATATATCTTGTGTCTCTGTAAATAAGCTTCTAAAAAACACAACTCGTTTACTTTTTCATCGGTCAATTGGCTTCATATTTTTGTTACAAATTGTTCTGCCCGAAAAAAAGGCTAGTTCAGACTCAACACTAGTATGCTTTATTGTCATTAAAATAGGAGTATGTTCTCTTTTCAGGTAATCACCACGTCTCCCTCCTTTTAAGAAAAAAACATTTCTTTTCGAATTTTTGATGACAGTGCCTCAAATCTAATAAGCTGCACTGTTGCATATTCCTCTTTGAAAACTTTATCTAGCTCTTATGCTACACGTAATGGTTTTTGTGTACAAATTGATTCAGTTTATGAATCAAAGCTTGAGTCAATTTCAAGTGTCAAATGATTCGAAATAGAAGATCCAGTTGCGGCTGATCTTTTAGTAATGCAGTGGGATTTGAAAAACGTCAAGTCTTTCAAGTAAATCCACTATTAATTCCCGCATTTAATTGAAGAAGAAACTGTGACAAAATCTATTTCTGATACGTTGCTTATACTACTGTGCAAGTATTGTAGTAAACCATTTAGATCTGTGCGATATTCTCCTATTCGAGATATAACAGCTCTGTATGCAATTCTTTTACTTACAACACTTATGATTGCACAAAAAATATCTATATGAACATAATTCAAAAGAAAAAATGTATAAACTTTCTTATACTTAATTTTTTAGAAAATTTTGAGGAGAAAAAAATTTTATGATACAATTCAAACATTAATTAAATTCCGAGATTAGTTATTTTATTCCCGGGATTTTGAGAACTGAAAAAGCCCCACGATCCAGGGGCTGCGAACCCTAACAGATTGCTAAATGCCAAGAAACCCATGCAATAAAAACCAATAACATGTTGTGAATGTTCATGCATATATTTTTTGCAAAAAATTAAATGTTTCAAAAATTTTAGAACAGTTACATGCTTTTATGCCGATAAGATTTGAATTTCATTTACTAAGATAACTCATTAATACAATAAACTGTGCAAAAATCAATTACAAGCTGATCTTCTGACAACACAGCATACATTAAATCAATAAAAATGGAAATTGAAAATGCTATTGAGATCCTTGAAAAAATAAAACGTAAACTTAAATTTTATAATGCAAATAACACCTTATAAATTTCTTGAATCATTTATAATATTGATATGAAGGGAATATTCTCCTCAAACTCAAGTAGGTTTTATTTATATATTGACAGAACTATTCATCAAATTAATAAGCGCTATATTTCAGAAGCAATTAAAACTTTTGAATGACTCTTTTAGATGATAAATTTAAAGTACTTTTTTTTGTTAATTACTTAAGTTTGCACTACTAATATCAAAAGTTATGTTTAACATCCTCTCTATATAAATCTAAGTCTTGACCAGGATTAAAACTAAAATTGGTTGTAATATCAAAGCTGCTTTTTCTGAATTTACACAGATAGGATCTATCTTTTATACCTTCACAGATTGGGTGTACATGAAAATGAAAAACCAATCCGAGGGCTTTGCTCTGAGAAATACAATTTACAGTGAGTTTACCTACTTGAGATTCAATTCTTATGTGAACAAAAGATAAAAGAAATACGCTGTTGTATGCTGTGGGAATTCAAAAACCTTTTTAAACCTTTCTTCAGACAGACTCGTAAAACGTTTTATTAAACTTAAATTGTCTAGACGCTTGAACTCTTCTTTGTCTAACCTCAACAGCAGACATATTGTTAACTTGATTTTTCACTGAAAAGTAATATTTTTCATTTCATAATTGTCATATTTTTCAAGAACCTTCATCTTTAATCTTCATTTCTTAAAATGAAGCAAGAAATTAAGGAATTTGTGTATTAAACTGTCGACCAATTTTGCCACAGGAAGAGACAGTGCCAATTCATATAAATGTTTCCAAAATTCTGTCATCACTATTATTAGTGAGTTGAAATGTGCGTGGGAGTGGTTTTTGTCTTTACTTGCTATAGATCGGATTATGTGGCGAGGTCTTTTAAATTGATAAACTTGATAGGTGGCATAATACGTAAGTACAGAAAATAAGCTGTTGGAAATCTATAATCTTCTTAATATGACCATTTTTAGATATTTACATTTTCAAATTGTATTTATTTTAACTTTTGTAAAAAAATACCTTACTTTAACCTCTATGATAATTAGAAGCCCTTAAAACCTATTTTTAAATAATCTTTCAAACGGGGCCAAGCATATTTAAATGGCAAAAAATATAAACAAAGTATTTTGTTTTTGCTTAATAATTAAATGAATAATGAAAAACAAAACATTTAATCCAGAATTGCTAAAAAAGTGTTTACATGGAGGTACACAAAATCCCGTTGAAAGTGTAAACAATGTAATATGGTCTCGTGTACCGAAGAAAAAAATTGTATAAATAGAAGTATTATTATTGGGTATATATGATAAAATTTAATCATTTAATATGAGAAATGTGTGTCAAAACCAGAAATTATCCGAAAATTAATATTGAGCCTGGTGCTTACACGGCACAGGCAATGGAGCTCCTCGACAAACATATTCTGTTAAAGGTTAAATACTCATGTTCACTTTTCTTAGGAAAGAAAAAAAGACTTAAAAGGAAGATAGAGGATGATGAGATTAAAAAAACACAGATAATTTAGAGTATGGGGAGGAATTTTTTGATAAAAAAATAATTATACATTAAAGTTCATTTATCTCAAAATGTAAATTTTTGATGTTCGATGTATCTTTTCTGAGAAAATAATGTTCATAGGTATGTAAGTTTTTTTTATGACATATGTATAATGACGAGAATAATACGTAATGAAATGAGCTTTTTGTAAAAAACTCAAATATTTATTTATTACAAATTTTCTTATGGGAAAAATGGGTCAAATTTCACTATATTTGGTAAAATATTTTTTAAACAGTTAAAAAATTCAAAATTAGTTAATAACTCATTCTAGTATAATGAGAAAGGAGCACTTGAATTGCAGGAAAAAATTCAAGCATGTACATTTAACAGAGTTTCAGAAAAATTACATCGAAAACAGTCAATTTCATATCGTCGATAGAGAGAGATTTCCGACTCTCTTTAATTATTTATTAAGGTATCCGACTACGTTCGGAACCGTGATTTTAAAAAAGCGCATAAATGGATAATTGTCATGATATTTAGTACCACTTAGATTAGAATACATGTATAAAATTATTTTAAGGACATTTTGACAAAAAAAATCATTTAAATACAATATTGCGGCAAAAAAGTAACTTAGAATAATTATTTCTTCCAAATGTTCTCCTTTTGTGAAAAATGCTTCTATTATAATAATATTTTGCCTGTATATAGCTTAGACCTCTCTACAGAGGCTCAACTAGAAATTTTGAAAAATTCACATTATTTTCAGAGTTACCACCAATTTAAATAATTATTGCCGTATTTTTCTTAAAGTTGCTCCCTTCTGTTGTCGTAAACTATGGATAAACCCACTTCTAAGTTATATATTTCAAAAATTCTAGTTGAGCCTCTGTACAAATGCCTGAGCTATATACAGGCAAAATATTATTATAATAGAAGCATTTTTCACAAAAGGAGAACATTTGGAAAAAAAAAATATTCTCTAAGTTCATTTTTTGCCGAAATATTGTATTTAAGTAAATTTTTTTTGTCAAAATGTCCTTAAAACAATTTTATACATGTATTCTAATCTAAGTGACACTAAATATCTTGACAGTTATCCATTTAAGCGCTTTTTTAAAATCACGGTTCTGAACTTAGTCGGATACCTTAACTGCATATCTTCTTGAGTATGGTCTTGGTTGTATTACTCAAAGAATATATTTATCAGTATAGATCCTACTGAAACTAAAGTGCAAGATTATTCGTAATTCTTTCCAAGGATCCGAAGCAATATAGTAAAAAAACACTAAGACGAACATAGAAAAAGATCATTTGAAATAATGAAGTAACATTTCAAATTTTATTACATGTGTTACAGGTGTTCTATTTTTTAAGCCTTGGTTATTCGGCATACATCGATGCAATATTCCAGTTCCTACCACACTCTACTCAACATAGTACTATCAAAGTTAAGGTATGTCAGGGGTGTTAATTTTGTCTCGAGGGGTAAAAATGTAAACCATTTTTAAACAGGTATAATTCTTTTGCATTTTTAAACTAAGAAATTCGAATCGTTTACAAATTATTTACAAAGAATTGTGGTTTCTGGAAAGTACAAAATGTTTGAAATGTAATCATAATTTTAAAAAAATTATAAGCATATGAAAATAAGAAATACTTTTGTAATAAATATTAAGTAATTTTTGCGTTGCGCACGCTATTTTCTAAAACAGTAGCTTTAATTACTAGTAATATGTTGATTTATAAAATTAAATGTACATCATTATTACACTGTAGTATTTTTATATAAATAGAATAATTATATTTTTTTAAAAAATAACAAAAATTACATTTTTAAATTTTTTTTAAAAAAATTTCAATATTTTTCAAATATTTTGAAATACAGAAGATATATTATTCTTACATCAAATGCTACTATTTTAGAAAATAGCGTGCCAATGAAAACATTACTTAATATTTTTATTGCAAAATTAATTCTTAATTTTATATGCTGATAATTTTTAAAATTATGATTACATTTCAAACATTTTGTACTTTTTTGAAACCATAATTATTCGTAAATAATGTGTAAACGATTCGAATAATTTAATTTAAATTTAAAAGAATTATATCTGTTTGAAAATTGTTTAAATTTTTACCCCTAGAGAGAAAATTAACACCCCTAAGACCTGATAGTGTGTGTAATCATTTCATGAAATTCTTCTACATCACGCAGCATAAGAGGTAAGAAATTATGTACAAAATCAAATTTTCGGATAACACAGATAACATGGAAATGATAACGCGTGTTGTCTCTAACGCTAATTCCTTCGTGTTGAGAAAGGCATGATAGGAACTTGATGATCATACTGATACATGCGTTTAACCAAGGTTTCACACGTCGTACACCTGTAAAATATGTAAGTAAAACTTCAACTCTCTGCTAAGCGCGTTTAAGGCGATATGGTACCATCTTTAAAAATTTTTTTATTTTTAATATTTGATATTTGGTTTTAATTGTATTTTATAAAGGTTAATATTTAATAATAATTCCATACAAAAAATTTTTAATTTGTTGCAAAATGTTTGTAAAATTAAAAGTTTTTAAATTTTTTTAAACATTTTTTAAACCCCTAAGGCTTTTTTTAAATATGTTTCTTTTCTTTCAAAATTTTTTTTCCAAGTACCTTATAATATACTACATAAAACTGTGTATGGATTTTTTTCTGCTACTGCTCTTTAATTTTTTATTAATTTTTTTATAGTTAAACTTACAAAAATTCTCGAAAAAACATTAATTTTGATTTTGAAATTTTTTAGAAAAAGTACTAAACATGTTAGAGCTAATTCAATGCACAGTTTTACAAAACATACATTTCAGAACATGTATAAAAAGTTTCAAGCCCTTACTTCAATTATCAAAAAAGCCTTAGGGTTTTGAATAACAGTGAATGTACAAAAATTCAACATGGAGAAAAATGAGTTTAAAGTTTTCATTTCTTAAATAGCATGATAAAAAATTCCTCCAATAATCTGAAACTTTTATGTAATGTTAATTAGTTTGTTTCAAACTGCTTACCACAAATTTTTAAAAAAATTTACAAGAATAAAAGAATATACATGTATAATGAATATATAAACAAAAAGGTCAATATTTCATAAAACATTATCTTAACAATTTTTAAAAAAATTACACACACATTTTAGAGTTTATTTCATGCACAGCTCTATACTACTATAATAAACAACATGTACACAAATATTCATACTCTTTTTTTCCATAATTTTAACTTAATATATTCACAAAATCCATAGGCTCTTCCAAAATTTACTCGCAAAGAAGCATTTTTGCAAGTATTACATAGAGTATTTTTAAAAAGATTTGTTAATGCATTTTTATCAATAATGACGTATGTTGGAGATATGGATATACCAGTATATTTTTCATCCAAACGAGAAAAAGTATTGCATTCTTCTTCAAGTTTTGCACACCTCAAGTTAGTGTTTTGAGAAACTTCTGAACTTGTCTTAGCATCTGAAAACCACCTCTTCAAAGCTTTCGTTGTGGCAGATTTAGTACGTTTTTTAGACCTAGGCATGTTAACTTTTAAACTTTTTGGAAAAATCACCAAATTCCTTGTCGTAAAGCAACTTTTCTTACTCTTCAGAACACAGAGTACAAAAATATAGTTAAATTTGTAGGAACAGAATTTCAAAGAAAACCCAGTAGAATAACCCTCATATAATCAAAACAAAACAATTATTTCATTTCAGTTTAAACACTAATCAGCGTGGAGTAAAAAAAAAATTAGTTCCTTATTTATCAGGCTCTTTTCTAGCAGACGATCTGAAAAGTGGGCGTGGCAGCTTTGTTAAGTCTACTGACATGCAGCAAAAATGGAGAAATAATCGAATAAAAAATATAGATACAACTCTGAAATTTTGCAGACACATTAAGAAGGATTAAAAGCATCATATAAGCCAATAAAAAAAAATCGATAGTTTGATGATTTTTAGGGTACCATATCGCCTTAAAGAAGTTCCATCCATAGGTGCGCGGTGTCTCTCAGATGCATCAATTCATACTTAAATTTGAAGATTTAATCATTTTTTGGTGAGATTTGAAATTAAAGCGTAATGTTATAATCTAAAATATTGACGTAAGGTGCAGTGTGTGTGTGTTAGTTACAGAAACTTTTTTTTCAATTTTCTATAGCATAACCTACGTATCAAAATAATAGATTGTTACTGAAGTAATAGATAATAGATAGAAATACCAATCTAGCTGTAGCAATCAAACATTTAATGGTAGTTGGGAATTAAATGATACACAGAGTAGGAGCTATGATGTTTTAAAAGAGAGGGTGGGAAAAACACATAGGTATTTAAAATCATTTTAAGAAGTAGGTTCACGTATGAATTCGTATACAGAAAAAAAAATATAGGAAAATTGAAACCTTCTTTGGTAACCATTGTAATAAACTAATTAATTACGTTTACAAATAATAATAATAAACACAATTAATGTTGAAAGCATTTTTAATATATTATTCTTGCACAAACTTGACTCCATTTGGTACACATGCAAGCTACACCCCCGTCATAATATAATGTTTAAGATATAATCAGAAATTTCAATTTAAAAAACAAATAAAAAAAATCATCACAAAAGTAATTGTTGGTTATTTTTGTAACCACTACTTTTTTTACATTATGAGATCCTTTGTTGCAGCCTTCACAAATCATCTTACAATGTTCAATGCACATGAATTTTTCGCATTTTACACAGCAAAATTTTGATAGCACTTCCTCTTCTAAATTCTTATTGTTATTTCTCTTCGTCTTGAACAGTGCGTTGTACATGAGACAGTGGCGTAGTGTGGGGGTGCAGAGTGGGCTATGGCCCCAGGTGGCAAGCACCCACCACGATATTTAAGTTCAAAAAATATTTCAAACGCCAAATAGCGCCCACGTGACGAAACTGATGGAAACGAGTGAAAGCTTTAATGCACACACAGATGCAGGAAATTTATTAGTCGCTATGCAATCGCATTCGTTTTTATGGCAATCGGTACTGTGAGAAGTCAATGGTGCTTAAAATTATTTGCAAACAGAAAGACTAGATATCCATCATTGTGCTAAGAGAAATAAAATACGTGCTTTCCAGACCGTATTAGAATAAAAACGAGAGGAATTCAAGGATGACGCTTTAATAAATTCTAAAAGTTTATGTGAAGAGCTTGAAATTTTTTTCGAACCCCCTAGACGAATCAGGAGGAATCATATATTTGACGACGGAAGTAAAGATGTTCAATTATTGTACGAAGATGACTTGAGGCGAACAATGTTTTCTTAAATAAACAGAGTAACTGCTAAAATTCAAGAAAGATTTCAACAGTTGCAGAATCTAGCGCAAAAATATGCTTTTTTAAGTCCTGAAGTGATATTAACTTAGATCAAGCTCCTCAAGACATTAATAAAATAGAATTCCAATTTGAGCGCGCACGTCTACAAGATTTCGTTGCTTCAACAGACCCAGGATGTAAAACAGAACTCATTAGGTCCGGCTCTCTAGATTTATTAAAATATATTATTAAGTCCAAATTTGAAGATGGCTTACCAAACATTGTCATTATGTTGAGAATTCTTTTAACATCTGCCATCAGTAATGCCAGTTGCAAGAAAAGCTTCTCTAAGCTAAAATAACTCAAAAATTATCTCAGATCGACTCTGTCCACGTTAAAGTATCCGACTACGTTCGAAACCGAGATTTTTCAAAAGCGTATAAATGGATAATATTTGTTATATTTAGTGTCACTTAGATTAGAAAATTTATATAAAATTAGTTTCAGAAAATTATTATAATAAAAAATTATTTAAGTACAAAATTTGACAAAAAATGAACTAAGAATGAACCATATTCAAAATATTCTCGTTTTGTGAAAAATGCTTCTATTATAATATTGTTTTGTTTGTACAGAGGCTCAACTAGAATTTTTGAAATATATAACTTAGAATTGGGTTTATCCACGTTTTACGACAACAGAGGGAAGAAATTTTAAGAAAAAAAAACACCTATAATAATTTCAATTGGTTGTAACTCTGAAAATAATGTGAATTTTTCAAAAAAATAGTTCAGACTCTCTGGAAAAATCTTTACTTTATATAAGCAAAATATTATTATTTTAGAAGCATTTTTTTTATATATAAGGAGAGCATTTTGAAAAAAGGTTATTCTAAGTTAATTTTTTGCCAAAGTATTGTATTTAAATACTTTTTTTTGTCAAAATGTCCTTAAAACAGTTTTATACATGTATTCCAATCTAAGGACACTAAATATCATGAAAAGTATTCATTTATGCGCTTTTTTATAATCATGGTTCCGAACGTACCGCGGCGGATACCGCAAGACTAACAAATATAGCTATTCTGGCACTTGAACATGACACACATATTGATATTGATAACTGTATAAAAGATTTTGCTATGTAAAAAAAAAAAAAAAAAAAAAAAAACACGAAAAGTGCATTTTTAATCAAGAAACAAATTTAAAGCTGCTTTTTTTTACTTTTACTAATTTACTTGACTAATAATTAAAATAGAGATGCGACAAATTTCCAGTCTGCCCCAGGCGGCGAAAGCCCATTCTACACCACTGACATCAGATATTTCATTAATATGAGCCTTAACAAAGGGCAAAAGTCAATCATTTACAGTCACTCAAATACCTACTGATATGAGGTTGTAGCACGAAAGAGCTGGGTACTCAAGTCATCCACCCAACGATATTAATATGAGTCGTAATGAACGAGACCTATAAATGTTATTCTCAGGCTGAGTTCGCGTGGCATCTCTCAGATTCAACTCCATTTCCAGCAGAAAAACCATCTTAAAGAATTTGCAAAAAAAAAAAAAAAAAACTGTTTTAATTTATTTTGGTATACAACTTAAAAACTACGGTCTACGTTGCAGAAAAACATGAAAACTAACGAAAAATTGGAAAGACATTGACAATTACGTTGTTTGGCGCGTGACATCTATCAGATTCAAGGACCGTTGCAGCCCGAAATATGAAACGGGAGACCACGTTTTTTGCTCTGCACTCTCGTACGAGAAGAGATTGATTGATTGATTGAATGTTAACGTCGCACTGCTCAGCTACACGAGGGCTTTTGGCGACGGACCACGTCATTTTGAACCATGGTCAAGTGACGTGGACGACACCTGAGTTGGCACCCCCCTCTCCTAACTACCACACCACACCAACGGGAGGACGTTTCAGCTCTCGACAGATTAAACGAGCATCGCTGCCCTACACGGCGGGTCTTCAGTGGTACTAGGCTCGAACTCGTGACGAGACAAGCCACGATCCAATACCTATACCACTCGGCTACCGCAGCCACCTCGTACGAGAAGAGAAAGACAGACAGAAGAAAAAGCGTACCTTCCCACGCATCTTATGGACATAACATCAAAATTATTTTTACTATGCATCTCAAAGATTACTTCTCTGTATGCAAAATAAAAGATTTGGAAAATATATTTTATGAAAAATTAATTATATTTGTAGAGATATATGTTACTTTTAAAAGGAAAAAAATAATTTGTGAGATAATTATAAATTATTAAGAGTTAGAGAACACATATCTTCCATTTCCCATGATGCAGAATATATCAACTTTAGATAATTTGTGAACTTTCTGAAGCTGCAAAATCGAATTAACGCGTTCTCATTTGAGTAAAAAAAGTCATGCAAAGATTTCATTAAAAAGCACTATAAAACTGTATAATCTGAAAAGTTTCTTTCTTGAAAGAACTTTCCTCATTAAAGATACATAGACGATGATATATACTCAGAAGCTCATTATGATCCCGTTGCACAAAAATTCAAAGTTGGAGCTCCTTACTTGAATCCATTCAATCGATCACGAAGTTAAATGAAGAAAGGGGAAAAAAAGAACCCCTTTGTGTGCTGTTTTAAATGATAAGGAAAATTAATACGGTTGAAGGAAGAAAGACGGTTACTCATATTGATTTTAAAGATTTTTCCTTTTTAACTTTTGTGATTTTTAAGAGTGTGCAATCGGAGCTTAATGAAACAGAATAAACAATGATAATCATCTTCTTTATTCGGGAAATTTCCATCTTAGAATAATATTATCCTTCGGTGAAAAATTGAAGTCGTCGTGATTCCCTGGAGAATTGGTGGGAAATAAGATAGCTATTACTTTTTTATGAATGTTTCTTTGACTCTTTAAATCTCGTATAAAGCAATTTCTGTGTATTTTTAAAACTATTCTTTTCTTGGGAAATGTGTTTCTTCTTTTGTTTGAGGGTAAAATGAAGTAATGAAATTAAGAAATCTTTTTGTCTTCACTAACAGTTAGATGTGGTTTACATAGGCTTTAGTTCGGTTGAAGGCAAACAAGTTGTTTCAAACTAGTTTATTACTGAAAAAGTTTTTGAGATGAAAAATGTGATGGGACGATTGTGTTTGATTATCAAATTAAAAACTTCTTTAAAATTGAAATCTGGTTAGCTACTTTATAAAAAATATGTAGCTCTTTCTAGCATTTCTAACGTCATTAAAATATTTCAATCATCAATCCTTTAAAGGTACAGTCAACATTTAGCGTCCTTCTTAAATAATCATGAATTTATTGAACTCTTTGCTAAAACTCTTTGTTTTGTCCTTACAGGAAAAAAACGATAAACAAACTTATAAAATCCAGTTTTGTAAAACTGTTTATTTTTATTTTTAAAAAAATCTAGTCACCTTTCTTTTAAATTTGTCGCCATTATTAAACTATGTACCATGCACATGATTGTCCAAAGATAAAAAAAAATCTGATGTAGATATTTTATATAGCATAAAAAGGATGGCGGAAGATTTTCCTTCCTAAATGTATTATTTATTTACTGAAACTTGCGGGGTTGGGCATTACTTCCTTCTTTTATTAATTTTCACCGCTTGTCTGTGTGATGCCACCCCTTATTTAATGCATGTAGGTGGCACTGTCATTCGTTTACCATTCTGTATAGCTGTAAATAGTTGCCCCTATCACAATTAAAGCATTTTTGTACACATGTTGATGAATTCCTAATAAATGTGCTTAGTTTGTCCAACTCGGTTGTTTTGTTTTACTCAGCATGTGGATTAGTACCCCACATCTATTTTGTTTCGTGGTTTATACATTGATCCCTGCAACAAACTGTTGATGTATTAGCAGGAATGGATTTCATTTGCTGTCTCCAGTTCATCGATCTCGTCTGTCTGACGTGATGTTTTTATGGATTTAACCTCAGCAGAATCTCTGGCCATTGCTGTCTTTTGAAGAGGAGCAGCATTCGTTACCAGCCTAGTGGGAAATTTTAACAGTTACCCTAGATAATAGGAAGTTGTAACATTCCTCAAATAGTAAAGAAGATGCAAAAGAACCTTGGATCACTGAACTTGAAAATGGAACGTAAAAATACAATAATGTTCGATGAAGGGAGTAAATGGCGTAGAAATATTTAACTGTTCTAGAGTATGAGTAGGAAAAGGCAAGCATGACACACAGAAAACAATCCTCTCACGCTCTCTCCTAAGAATTGATTCTTTAAAAAATGTAATTTACACAGCGTTGTGGGGTGACTTATTTCCCCCTTATTGCCCAGACAAGTGATAAAGGGTTTTTTTTTAAATAAGGGTTTGGGTTGGTAATTACCATTGCAGACCTAGTATATTCCTTTAGAGCTAGTATAACTTTTTAGGCTTAACTTTAATTCATTCACTAACAGTAATCCATGTAAAATTAATTACTGACTTATTCAGACAAAGAAGAACTTATACTATTTTCTTCAACAGTGAAAATAACAGCAGATCAATGTTTTTGCAGATTCTGTTGCATTAAATTCAAGTTTAAATTCACTAAGCAAATTCGCATGTGTTATTTTATGTTTCAGAATGAAAAGTTCTAAATTCCTTTAACATGGAAGCTGTCGTGCGGGGCACAAAATCCCCTCAGGCTCACAAAATCTTTACTTTGGCGAAAACTGTTTTTATGTTATCAATGACCTTGCCAGTATCCTCTTATGTGACAGCCTTCATGGGAGTTAAAATGTATTTGTCACATTTCTCCCCCTATTTTTAGAGTGGTAAACGATTTCTTACAATTTTAAGATACTAAGGGAGACTGAATTCCCAATACGAGCACACTTTGGTTCCAAAGTCTTTTCTATGAACAGGATATATTTTTCCCTTGTGAATGATTTAATGATTTGATTGTTGTGTTGTACGACTCGTTATGGTTTGTAAATGTAAATGAGCAGAATGTAAAATAAAAAAAAGGAAATGGACACATCTGCGATCTCTGTTGGATGAAGTTAAAACTTCTTAAAAGGAAATTGATCAAGAATGGGAAAAAGTAATGGATATTAATCATGATAGAGAAAGTAAATTTGAGAAAAGCGATGAACATGAAACGTTTGAGTGGCCACACGTGTACCACAAGACACATTGCGTCCTGTCAAAAAGACACAACCGAGAAAAAGCTCTACATGCTATTTGGCGATTATCAAAGGACAATAAAACTACAATAACTTGAACAAAATATGACAATTTTACCAGCAAATATCATGCCTGTAATGTTAGCAAAAATCATCTGTGATTTGCGTCATTTTTTAAATTCACGCACATTTAAACCATTTTAGTTCAGTTCGATTGGATTTTTTCTCAAATTATCAAAGAAGAATTGAAAAATCCTTTAAAATGTGTAAGTATACTTTCTCTTAGTTAAATTATTTATTGGGATTATAATTTTTCATAGCGTACAATGGATATAATAATAAAAAAAGGATTGGGCTGACTCAGTCACCCCACTTGACCACTAACTTTGGTATAGAGAGCGTGCCTTCTCCTGGGATAAGGACTAAATTAGAATATGTATGCTAACGCAAAGACTGGACAATCCTTCTAACTCTTTGGATCTTTGGAATTATTGTTTGCCATGAAAAAGACAAAAATTCCTTGATTAAGTATTGTATCTATTATTACTTTTTTGATGATATACACCTAACTAAAATAATAAATTTCTTAGGATGTGTGACTAATTTATAACATAATTTTTGGAAAAAGAGACATGAAACCCATCACTTCTGAACTATTCAATGTATGAGATTAAGTAAGAAAAATTCTGGCATTTTTCTTTATCCTTATAATAACAGTTTATTTATATGGATCAAAATGTTAGAGAAAAGAACAAAGTAGAGAAGATAAGAGAAAAAAAAAAGAAACAATTTTAAAAAATTATTCTTACGGCACTTTTTTTTTAAATTCATAAAGATAGTAAGAGAAATAAGTCAGTATATTCCTTTCAGACATCTCAGCATTTTAAAAGTAGTCTCAAGAAATAAATGTTTCAAAATAAATAAGTAAAAGTTTGTGAGGTAAAAAAGGAAAATTATAAAGAATATATTCGACACACCACTTCATTTTGTACATGTATTGCTTCAGAATACAGTGTAGGAAATAGCAGAAATAAAAATACCAATGCATAATGCTTGTACTATCTTGTACATTACAACAAAATATCGTAGTATTAAACAAACAAACAAAAAAAGTATCCACAAAATCAGAAGAGAATATTACTTATCAAAGAAAATAGTTAAGACTTTCACTAGACTTCAAAAACAGAACCAGGCAAAGAAAATATACTGCAAACGTCAGAAGAACGTCTCTTTCTACAATACTTCGTTCTAAACAAATATGTAATAGAAAACCTCTTCATCGATTTTGCTGCTTCAAGGCGAATTGAATACAAACGACGCTGTATTTATTTCAACGGAGAAGTGCAATATGTCAGAACTGTGGGTTTCAAAAACCTTCTTTTTTGTCACCTAAGATATTGCACTTAATAAAAAGAACAAGAAAAAAAAAAGAATGCCAGTTGCAGAGAAAGTATGGGAACAATGTTCTCTTTGCTACATATTTAGAGCATTAATTGAAATACATTTAAGGTGAATTTTTTTTTTTTATTTATTTAATCTTTCCCCTAACTTGAAATTTGAGAACAAAGAAAAATGTGTCACCTATACGCATAGGTTTTCGATAATATGTTGGGGATAGACTTTTTTTTCTTTCGGTGTTAAAAATTACTTTCTTGATGGCACATTGATGATAAGGGACTTAAAGAAAACGGGTGTAAATTGAATTTAGGAGATTTACTTTGCTTCGGAAGGGGTGCAATATTGGTTATTGATTAGTGTTTGTAGGAAAATAATACTCCTGCTAAATATGTTTGTGAATTTAATTTTTCTTTGAAATGTTGAAGAATGTTTGATTCAATCTATTCATTGTGCTTTGTTATGGTTTTAATTAAATTTTACTTTTATTTTGTCCAATTTATATGTAATTTGAATTTTGTTCGACTGTACGGAAAATTAAAATGTTAAGAGGAATTACAGAATTAATAGATACATTCGCAGCTGCCTTTTTGATGTTATGTACGATCTGATATAACATATATCAAGATAAATAATATATGTAAAACTTTCAAATTAAATTAAATGCTTAGTTTTGTAAATATAGTTTATATTACAAGTGAAAGAATGTAGAGTACTATTTTATTAAAATGTATTTATTTGTATAGGTGAGATAATTTTAATTAAACACCACATATAGAAAGAAAGACAGTTAATCACACACCATATATATCTTCAAAACAAAAAGTTGTGAAAGTAATTATACTAAAATTGAATTTGGTTTCGTCATTAATTTCATGGAAGGTCAAAGTTATATTATTCGATTTTCTGAATAGTTAGCTGTTCAAAATAATATTCTAATTTAATTTTTTTAAAAATCTTGTATAATTTTGATTGAATATCGGTACGCACAATCTTCGTTATTATGTAATTAGTTTCAAAGCTTTCTAGAATTGTGCGCTTTTTTATTTTCTTCATAGTACCGAACAAATACGAATCTTTTTACACTTTGTAAATCTGATACCAATAACTTGTTTTCTTTACTTGAAATCATGAGAGTTAGGATTCATCGAAGTTCAGAGTTTAAATGTATAAATTATTGTGGCCTATTGTTGTAATAAAAATAGTTTTAGTAAAAATAATGCCAGTAAAATGATTTAGAAACAATGTTCATTTTTAAAAGACAAAGTCTGTTTATAATGTAATATTGCAAGTTCCTTTTTCTTTAAAAGGTATTTTGCTAAAGGAGCCTGAATTTTATTATAATTTGATATTTTTTTCTCATTCAAATCATATGTCTATAACATACTAATGATCTGAGTTCTTGTTATGTAATAGTAGCGAACCAATGAAAAAACGGAAGAATGTCTTGCTACCCACTCTACTACACCCATTACCTTGTACAGGATAAGCATAAGGTTTCGAGAAACAATAATTTAGTCATTTATGCTTTTTGAAGAAAGCTCACATATATTAACTAAGTATACAATACGATTAGATACTAATGTTACAAGAAAGTTTAGAATATCAAGGTAATGTATTTCACCTATCTTTTCATCGATGTATTAGTTCCATGTTATTTCTCCCATGTCGCAAGAAAGATAGATAAAAAAACCGCGTCATGTGGGCCACACAAGAGTAATACTTTTATTAGGTCAAAAGAATGTCAAGTCCGTTTTTATAATGAAACAGAATAATAAATTTTCCTGCATTGAATAAATTTAATTAAATAATATAGTTGTCATCATTATTCATTACTTATAAACTGCATAAGGGCAGTTTGCACGCACCAAATATATATATTTTTAAATGCCTTATTCCAAAAGGCGAAAGATTGAACCAGTGCTCGTCTTTTATCGTTTACATTTGTGAACATTTTTCCCTGAGAAAAATTTTGTTAGAACAGAAACAAAAGTAATAATAGTTTGGTGCAAAGTCTAGGGAGTATGGTGAATCTGATAGAATTCCTAAGACCAGCTCTGCAAATTCAAGTTCCCAAAGCAACATGTGGCTTCGCATTTTCATGAAGCAGTATAATGTTCTTCCTAATGAACATCACTGGCATCTTTTCTTTGAATGATGTTTTTAAATTATCCACAATTCTTGACATTACATCTCCAAACTTAGCTTTTCATTCGCTTTCAACAGCTCAAAATATATTGGTTTTCGAATCTCCCCTATGCACAGCACTCTCTTACTTAGGCTCATGTTCGATTTAGAGATGAAGGGAGCAGGTTTTCCAGGTTCACAATATACTCTTTTCCTTAAAATGTTTTCAAAGGTAATCCACTCTTCATCACCAGTTACCATCCAGTCCAAAAAGGGTTAAATTTTATTCCGTGCTAGTAGAAAAGAGCATATGATGTCACGAAAACTCAAATTCTTCTCCCTTAACTAATGTTGAATTCATCCCGCATCTACTTCCACACCAATCCTAGTTACCAAATATGGTCAAACATATTTAGTTATAGCTAAATCAAGCCTCTCCTCCATCTCCGATGTTGTCGAAAAAGGATTTTAATCTAAGAGAGAGCAACTTATGAGCAAGATCGAAGTCCCCTACTTGAAACCTTTCGAACTATATTCTGGGTGGTCCATCATAAATTATTTTAACTTCACCAAACATTTTTAATAAATTTCCACATGATTCTGTATAATTTCTTCCAGTGGCGTAAATGAATTTTATCAGTAGCTACGGATACGCGATTGCGTGTCTCATAAATTTAACGTGAACCATCTTATTTCATTTGCTAGGTCAGTATGTATACATACAGTTATAAAAAAGATGGAGGCTCAACTATGATTTTGAAAAATTCACATTATTTTCAGAGTTACAACCAACTGAAATAATTATCTGCGTTTTTTTCTTAAAATTTCTCCCCTCTGTTGTCGCAAAACATGGATAAACCCACTTCTAAGTTATATATTTCAAAAATTCTAGTTGAGCCTCTGTACAGAGGTCTGAGTTATAGACAGGAAAAATATTATTATAATAGAAGCAATTTCGCAAGAGGAGAATATTTTTAAAATGGGTCATTCTATGTTCATTTTTTGTCAAAATATTGTATTTAAACAATTTTTTATTGTAATACTATTCTTAAAACAATTTTATATACATTTTCTAATCTATGTGACACTAAATATCATAAATATTATCTATTCATACGCTTTTGCAAAATCACGGTTCCGAACGTAGTCGGATACCTTAATTTTGTTGATATTTTAGATAATTGTTGATACTTTAAGTACTGATTGCAAAGTTATATGTTCAGAAATAGTTTTACTAATAAGAAATATTCTATCACATTTTTTCTGCCTCTATCTAGAAAATATTCATAGTTGTTTTTGAGGTGGCAGAAGGCATATTTTGTATTGGACCAATGGCAAACCTTTTGCACAAACTTTAGATGTGGTACATACTGTACTTAGATCAGAGGCTTAGTTTTCCTAAATGTTAATTTAAACACTTAACTCTTTTGTACAATATGTACCGATTTTGCGAAGCCTTTTGGGGCATTATATATTTATTATTTAAGTAGAGAATTTCTGTGATGCAGTTAATATTCAATGAATCTTTTTTTTCCCTGTTATTTTTCAATCTAGATTTTGGCATCATTGATCGAGCAAATGTTATTCTTGAATATTGATAATTAATTAAGTCCGTTTTAAGATTTTTCAAAGATCTTGTGCAGTATCCAGAGAAACAATAGCATAAACTAAAGCAAGATAACAGTAAAAGTAAAAGAAAATTTTATCGTTGTCTAATTTGAGATTCAATATTAAGACATCTATGATTGATGTAAATATATTTCATTTTTGCACTGTGTGTGATTAATGTTATTTTCTTCTGAATTTCTATAAATAGTATAGATTTTTGTAACATAATTACTAAAACAAAAATAAATATTAATGAAATAATTTTAAAAAAATTGTTTCATCAAATTTAATATCTTCTGATAGTATAAAATAAAATAATAATAATAATAACAAAATGTCTTGTTGGTTTCCTGCGTAAATTTTTACACTTTTCTTTGTGACAGTCTTTATGGAAACAAACCTTCAACCTGCTCTTACGTTAATATCTATCTCACCTAGAATTTCCGCCAAGTGAGAAGTATAAGCAGATCGTGATGCTAATTAATCGTACCGCTATCGAACTTGGCGCATCTAATTTGTATAAACTTTTGTAAAAAGCTATTTTCTTTTATGTCATCAGTTCTTCCCATAACATATACATTTACTTGATCTAATTATTCGAGGCATTACGAGAGATTATTATTATGAGTTTCTTAAGGGGTATCCGACTACGTTCGGAACCGTGATTATAAAAAAGCGCATAAATGGATAATTTTCATGATATTTAGTGTCACTGAGATTAGAATACATGTATAAAATTGTTTTAAGTATATATATTTTGACAAAAAAAATTACTTAAATACAATATTTTGTGAAAAAATTAAGTTAGAATAATCTTTTTTCAAAATGTTCTCCTTTTATAAAAATGCTTCTAAAATAATAATAGTTCGCTTATATAAAGTAAAGATTCCTCCAGAGAGTCTGAACTAGGATTTTTGAAAAATTCACATTATTTTCAGAGTTACCACCAATTGAAATAATTATCGGTGTTTTTTTTCTTAAAATTCCTCCCCTCTGTTGACGTAAAATATGGATAAAAACACTTCTATATTTCAAAAATTCTAGTTGAGCCTCTGTACAGAGGTCTGAGCTATAGACAGGCAAAATATTATTATAATAGAAGCATTTTTCACAAAAAGAGAATATTTTGAAAATGGGTCATTCTATAATCCTTTTTTGTCAAAATATTGTACATAAATAATTTTTTGTTGTAATAATACTTTTAAAACAATTTTATATATATTTTCTAATTAAGTGACACTAAATGTCATAAATATTATCCATTTATACGCTTTTGCAAAATCACGGTTCCGAACGTAGTCGGATACCTTGTGATGTTTGTATGATTAAGTGTTGATTTAATATGTTTAGGTTTAACAACTCAAAATTTATTTTAATGTTAATAAACTTAATGCTTTAAAATTTTTGAGGCACTTTGAGTATTTTAATTTAATGATTCTTGAATCTCCCTGTATAAATAATCGCGTATTAATTTTATTATAATTTGCATCAAGTCTTTAGAATATAAAATTAAAAAGAACAGTAAGACCCCGCTTAACGCTGTTTTGTTTAGCACTGTTTCGGTTTAACGCTCTTTTTTTTTTAATTGTGAGATTCCCTGGAATTATACGCAGCGTTAGGCTTCCCGATATCTGAAGCAGTTTATCTGTGTTTCATCTTTCCTGTGGTGTTATTCGAACGTACTTTTATCGTTTTAAACATTTGTTGATGTTATTGTAAGTATAAATTTAGATGATCCAACGATTTCTATAGTGACAAATATTAGGATTTTTAGTTTTTATCATGGGTGATAGTAGAATCCACGAAAACAAAGCTACAAGCATTTCACTAGAAACTAAAATGCAAGTGATTGGAAGATTAGATACAGGTGAGCGTGAATCTCATATTGGGGTGCTGCATTGAATTTAGCAATTTCAACAATAAGGACCATTCTTAAGAATAAAGAAAAAATACTGCTATCGGCAACTGCAACAACGACAGGCTCTGCAAGTAGGATTATCCGTTCTAGAAATAATACAATATATGAAATGGATAAACGACTTTCTATATGGATTGAAGACGAAATTGAACGCAATATGCCTTTAAGTCAATCTACCTTCTTAATAAAAAGGCAGAAATACTTTGAATAATTTAAAATTCATCAACATATTCAAACGTATTTATTGAGTTTTTCAGTATTAATAGTGTAATTGAAACAATTACAAATTGCATCTTGAAAATAAATCAGTTTATTTCCAAAAAAATATATAATTGAACATTTTTCAAACTTTAATCATCAATAAGGTGCATTGTTTAATCTTAGAATTAAAAACTTCACAAAAAGTTCTTTTACGCAGTTAAAAACTTTAGTAAATAAACAAAAACTCTTTAATTACAAAGGAATTTAAGAAAAAATAAATAACAAGAGCAATATTAAAAACTTCATTTCAGTGGTATCAACTATTTTTGTCATTTAAGATTGCATACTATTTTTTCATTCTTTAATTATAAAGTAAGTAAAAAAAGACACTTTAAACTGTCTTTTAGTAATATTTCGAGTAAAAGAAATGTTTTCAAATGAAAGAATTGTTTAAATTAATGTATTCAAAAACATTATTCATTTAATGCATCTTAAATACGAATTCCATTTTCATCCTTTAAAAAAAATTGATTCTTCAGAACAAAGAAGGCTTGAATCTTATTCATTACTTATAAAATTAAAAATATTTTCTTATTTAATATATGAAAAAAGAATTTAAATATATTTGAAAATAAAATATTCAATTAAAGTTTTTCATAATTTACATTCGCATGCATAATAATATACATTATACAAAGCACTTTTTTTTTTATATTGGTCTTGAAAATTCATAATTTCCTCTAAACTTACTATGAAAACTTACTACAAAAATAACTTTTACATAAGTGAACAAGCTATTTGTTAATGTTAATTTTTTTTCTAAAAGTTGGAAATTGTTTCTTTCCTCACAAGTGTTAAGAAAGATACTGTTTTATGAACATAATCATTAATTTCAAAGAAATGTTCATTTTTTATTGTGTTGTAAAAAAATCTGTTTTAGGTGTGAGTGTGTGTGGAGAATAATTATTAATGCATAATAGTTTTCGATATTCACTTTTGAAATAGGAATAAAACCAGAAATTAATGACATTTTATATTTATTCTACATATTGAAAATATTTTAATTAGTTGTCAAATAACTTTCTTTATTTACTTATGAAATACAGTACTGTGATTTATTTATGACGTGGAAAATGCACACAACAGAGAAAAAAAGAGACAGCAAAGAATTAGATACAAAATGAGGAGAAAAATGAAGGATGGAAAAATTAGAAGGAAAAGAAACGAGAGACAAAAAGAAAGAAAAAAAAAAGAAGAGAAAGAGGTAGTGTTACAGGAATTTAGTTTTCCTTTCAGCTAACTTATAAATTCAGTTTTTAGTTTTCTTTCCAACATAATATGTAACAAAAAGTTTATTAAAATATCATAACTCAAGTTTTAGAATCTCTGCATACATATATTTACTAAAAATGAACCACAGAATTCGCCAGCATGTTTTGACATGCTGTCTGTAACAGCCGATGATCTATCACGCAGAAGTGAATGTATCACGCAATTAGTCTTCTATTGGCTTACATGGTGTACCTGACAGTAAATATTGCGCTTTCAGAGAACAAGAAATACAAGTTTATTTTTTTTTACTCTTGCTACACACGCTGGACAATGCATTAGAAACTTTTGAGATTTGCATTTGAATGCGTGCTAGGGATGAAGTCTGTAATTTCTTTTTATTACGTGGTTTACATGTGGGGAGAATGCTAATATAAGTAATATGTAATAGTGTTTTTCACAATGATTGAAGTAAAATGGAAAACACGACAACCCTTTCACTATTTCAAAAAGGGCTTATTGTTGATTCCCATTTAACAAGGATCTCAATTTCGAAGACAGAAGATCTCACCGGGCTCTCAAAAGCTGCCATATCAAGGGATTCCAAAAGTCGGAATCAGAACCCACAGTTCTTCTCTAGAAGGCGTAATTGTGGTTTGAGCAGTTTTCCAAAAGCGTTACCACCACCGTTTTCAACAAATTGTAAGGCAGAACAGGGACTCTACTGTGTTTCAACTGACATAAATAGTCAACCAAGGCTTTTCCCAACAGATTTCTACTCTCACATTCCGCAGCGAACTGAAGAGAATCGAAATGCATAGTCAGATGCATATGAGAAAACCACTCACTTCTGCTCGAAATGCAAAATTTCGTTTGCAAGGAAAACCCGGGACATCTGAGGATTTCAAATGGGCATTGTGGTCAGATTAATCTCGCTACATCTTATTTTGCACTGATGGACGACATCGAGTTTGGCAAGAATTCCACGAAGCCATGAATCTATCTTGCCTTACTCGTATTGTGCAAGGGTGTGATTTGAATACTATGATACGGAGCAGGTGGCACGGAAGTGGTGCCCTTGTGTTCCTCGAGGGTAAATAAACGTCTATGAGACTAGATATACTAGCAAATAAAGCGTACCCTGATGTTTTACCTTGATTATGACTGATACTTCATGGATGATAATCTAACTATAAGTCATGCCAGAAGTGTTCGAAATAGGTTTTCTGAATGTCAGTCAGACGTCCAATACCTTCAATGGCCATCACATAACCCGGAACTTAACCCCATCAAAATGTGTGGGATTTGATGAAAAGGTATATCCATCAACACTGTCATCTTTCAGCTAATCTATAAGATTTAAAAAGCTTCATAGCCAATGCATGGCATTATCTATACGTAAATGCCCCTCAGAAGCATCTAGATTCGATGCCCAAACGAATCAAACTAGTTATCCGGGCAAGACGTGGTCCAATAAAATATTTATCTTCGGTTTCTAATGTATTGGCCAGTGTGTGTATCTTTCAATTATAATCTGTGTAAGGCAAACTGATATTCAAAAAAAAAATATATATATATATATATATCAATTTTTATTACATTTTAATGGATTTTAGTAGACTAATTGAACAGGTCTATTTTATTACTTATTTCTTTCTGTGTGTCTTTATTAAAATCAAATGTATGCTAGAAAATGCTGTGTTAGTCATCCCTATTTTCAAGGCTGCAGTATTCTAGTGGTCATAGTCACTGGCTCCTGTCCAGCGTGTCATATGTTCACTGAAAACCGGCATGTAGAGGATCTGATACATGTTAAATCGGTCGAGGTTCAATATTCTCTCTTTAGCGGGGTGTGGAAGTTCTGAGAGGGGATGCTAAGGTGCCCTCCATGTCTCTTTACCGTGGCTCAAATTTGAGAGGTCTGTCATCAATAGTCCTTGTGTTGCTTTATAATGCGAAGTTAATTAACACTGACTCATCAATATTTTAAAAAAGAAAAATAAGAAATGTACTATATTTTCTGTAACATACAAAAAAATGTAAATAATCTGCTTGATAGGCTCTATCTGTGTTCCTAAGTAATATTTCAGGAAACGTCACTATACATAACATTTGTACAAAAAATATTATTCCTACTGTTAAATAAGAAATAAAGAAAACCAACCACCGTATATCAATTTATAGCAAGGCTCTATGATTTATACTGTTTAGAAACTACCTCGACTGGAAATTATTTACCAGTGCTGTACATGATTTGTTTTATATATTTCTTGATTACATGAAGCAGCTACTAGAGTTATGATTATGGATTTACAACTGTTAAAATGAAGATTGCTGTTCTTTCCTAATATCTTGGAGTACAATATTGCATAAGAAAAGGAGAAAAAAAGAGAGATATCCTCAATAAGAAATATGCATACATGATTTCAGGGTACGTACCTCATTGATAATCACAAGACATCCAGCCTACAAAATAGTTGTAGATTGTCTGCAAAGAAAAAATCCGAATACTGAGTTGAATGTGACCAGTTGCTGGTATATTTAATGCTTCTTTTTAAAGCTTTTTCTTCCAAAATGATAAAATTGGTATTTTAAAAGTTTTAGATGTTACTATATTTCGGATTTACAACAGCAATTAAGCATATAAAAATATTTATCTGCCTATTGTATTTTAGATGAATTATTAAACATGTAATTTTGGTATTTCTTTTTTCCGCAAATATATTTTTAATTTAAAAAAAAATCAATATATATTAGGGGTCTTACATTGAAATTAAAAAAGTCAAAATTACTACGAAATTTAATTTTTTCTACCATTGTCAATATCAAAAACTATTTTTACTAATCTTATTTTTAAAATGTAGTGAAGTAAATTTGGTATCAATTTAACTGGCATAAATAAATTTTTTAAAAAACATTTTTTTTTTAAATGCTTATACTAAACTCTTTTGCAACATTTAATTTCTTGCACGTTATATAGGGTGTTTATATATAAATGAATATTAGAGTTTTAATGCTTTATAGTATATTTATTACGTATAACCTATAAGTGTAACTCATATATCAAATGAAAGACCAACTGAAACAGTTTTGTTTACTGGTGTGTGTGCGCATGTGCGTGAAACGTATGTTAATTTTTTCCCCTTTCCCGCCAATCAGCGCACTAGAAGAAAAATGCCGACTAGTGAACAGAAATCACTTTGTGTTCTCCAGTTTGCAAAGACCGAATCTGCTATTACTGTGCAACGAGCGCTCCAGTGAACATGTGAACACTCATAATGTGAGCATCTGGAGTTTAGAAAATCCTCACGGGGCACTAGAATCGCAGCGAGACTCACCTTAAGTGAACGCTTTTTGTGCCATATCTGGGCGGGAAAAGTATGGGCCTTTCATTTTCGGAGAACTAACTGTAACTGGTTCCGCCTATCTTGATGCTCTAAAACTATGGCTATTTCCTTAATTAGAAGAAAGTGAACCAGATAACTTCATTTGGTAGCAAGATGGTGCACCACCTCACTGGCATCTCTCAGTACGCGATTAGTTGAACATCACTGTACCCGACCAATGAATTGGCCGCCAGGGGCCTCACGATAAAGCTTGTTTCGCATGGCCTCCACGTTCACCCGATCTGACGCAATGCGATTTTTATCTGTGGGGGCTCATTAAGGATTGTGTGTATGTACCTTTTCTACCAGCTGACCTTCCAGACTTAAGACACCGGATTGAAGCAGCTGTTGCAAGAATTACCTCAGAACAACTAAAGAAAGTTTGGGATTAATTCCTCTACCTACTTGATGTGTGCCATGTAACGAATGGGGTTCATATTGAACATTCCTAAGCTTACATGTAAAGCTGTTTCAGATACTCTTGTGACGTCTCTCGCGTTCTTCTTCTAACATAACTCCTACGTTCTTTGACGGCCACGATTAATGGCAAAACTTTTCCAACCCAATACCAAGAAGAGAAACAGGGCGAAAATGCAAATAAGATATACTTTAAATGGATAGAGGGTTTAGTGAGATAGGACGGCAATCTTAGAGATAACTTAGTGCGGAACAGTTCGGAACAAGTGTTAGACGACCTACTCGAAAGGAAGAAGGATACACCCATCTTCGTTAATATTGTTAATTATAAGAAGGAGTAATAGTGCCTGAGTATACTTATCTACAAGTAGCAGAATAGGAGTGTCTTCAAGCAAGGAAGGAGGGTTACCCTATAAAAGGTAATATTTTGTATAGGAAGTTAGATTAGGCAGATAATTAAATATAATTAAGATAAGTGATCTAGTTGTGCGATCTGACTTAAATATTCAGTTTAATTTGTGGCTTATTCTCACTTAAAGAAAGTTGTTCTTTAGAATTAAGTAATTTAAGTTATTCTTAATAAAAGTTGTGTTAAGAATTACAAAATGTCTCATCTTTTAGATAATCCCACACCTCTAGCTTACGCGGATCCAACAAGACATAGCTATCGCAGGATGACTATGTCACACTCTTTTATTTGATGTATGAATTGTACTTGTAAGTTATGTTGTTGCTGTTACCAATGCCACTTGATCGGTAAAGGCCAGAGCTAGGGCCATGAAATTCATCATGGTAAAGGGCTAAGTGACGCCTGTCGTTATCCGTAGCTTTGAGCACCATGCAGGGGACAGTACGATTTGGCACGTTCCCATCTCAATTTAGAGGGAGAACACTCTGGGGGGTCAAAGACCTCTCACCTCTGTTCCCCTTTCCACCAACCACACTAGAGGACTTGCGGCTCGACGGCTATTTAGAGTACCCCCATTCCGCAAAGGCACTATACGCTTACAAACATCCATGCCTTCTCCGGGATTCGAACCCAGTCCCTACTGCACCGCAGTCAGCATCGATAACCACTATACCGGTTGGGTGACACTTGTAAGTTATACGTAATAAATACTAAAAAATCGTTTAAAGTCCGATATTCATTTGAAACACCGTGTACATTAGATATACAGGGTGATTCATAAAGAAGTATACACTTTTTTCTGATACTGTAAAACAGTAACAATCAAAGACAAGTATCACCTCGGCGAACCATAAGAAAGATGTACTCTTGAAGTTTGTGTTTCGGCCCAGGCGGAAATGAAGCAGGCAATAGCTATAAAAGAATCTTGCACGCAGGGCATTTTGGCTATTGCTAAAGAGCAAAACTTCCTGTTCTGTGTCCGAAAGGAATGGTTGTATCTCCTTTTTTTAAGAGCAAAATCTTACTGGAGCCATATTTTTGGATATGTTAACTCTTTAGTTCCGGGATGGGCATTAAGTAGATCACGATCGATAGGTGGGCCGCCAAGACATATTGGGGGATCACTTTAATTTAGAATTAATTATCATTTCATCATTCAAAGGTCTGAAAATATTTTTAATATACAGAGGAAAAAATTGAATCACCATAGAAAATTTCGTTAAATTGAAAACGCTATTTGGAGGCTATTTTAGGAAGAAAATCGTAAAATGTTCTTGGTTCCAGGAAACATCTCGCAAAATAGGGCTTTTTAAAATGGACGTCCTACTGTATTTTAGACGTTCTTTTTGCTCACTATACCTACCCCACTAGGTGGAACGAAATACCTTGAAAAACTTAGAAGTAGCCCGTGCCCTGGAAAAGTCTGCCCACCCCTGCTTCAGTTGATGCCACAGTTGCACAACGACATTGACAACCACACTGGTCGGCCTATTGGCGAGATTACCTTGATGAACATCTATCTGCCTCACAGATGGATTGGATGAGCAGAGGAGTACAACATTCCACTCACGTAATAGGCACCCAGAAGTCTTGACTTAAAACTTTGTAATTTCTTCCTGTGGAGTACATAAAATACAAGGTATTCTTCTCTCCCCTTTCTGTTGATTTAGTGGAGCAGAAAAAGTGCATCAAGCCATTATCAATTGACTTGATTCAGATACCTTAACATGCCTTTGTGCGGAAAGGGATTACTGAATTAATGTGCGCGTGTGACTACGTGCTCACTCACAAAGCATCCGTGACTGTCTGCAACAAAAATTGAAATTACTATTATTTATTTATCTTAACTTATTAAGATAAATAAATTTATCTTAATCCGTTACTCGTAAAAAATAATATTTTACATTGTGTAAAGGGTACTATTCGAGTTCTTCAACTAATCCTCTTGGGTAAACGATTCTTTCACCGTGATTTTAGTTTAAAAACGGCTTTCCGTAGAGATGAATGGATTTTTTTGCAAATGTAACTACTATTTAAGTGCCTGTCGTTGAGTATGTGATATAATGGTTAAGTGTTGATCGTTAAGTGTGAGCAACTGGTGGTCTGAACAAATACTAGGTGGTCGCAGGTCTTGAGATTAGAAGTCGAAGTAGAATCCTCCAGGAAATGGCGAAGTAATCAAACTTGGAGCTGACCGAACTATCGAGCTTCAAGAAGGATAACTACAAGTAGCTTTCACTCCTTATAAGTACTTTTGATAATTTAATGATTAAGAGTTAGGATTTCATATTGTTTCCAGAGTTAAGTTATAAAATTGTAAACGTCAAGAAGTGCAAAGATAGAATAAAAATAGCTATTCTAATGGCCATGTCTGCTTCTTCGAACTCTCTCATGCCCAGTCTAGTCCCTGCTTCCCTCTGGTCAACATGATACCATAAACGTTACTGATAGCCAGGCTATCCCAAAACTTGATCCTTTATGTAAGACCGGTATTTTCATACCCACTTCGCCGCATGCTGTAACAAAACTGCATGAAATTAAAACAAGTATTGTCAACAGCGTAGATAGTACTATGTTGAATAGAGTGAGGTAGGATCGGGACACACAGATCACCTGCTAAATATTTAAATAAAACTAGATTTTTGTTCTATATTCTTACATGTGTTCTTGTTTGCTGTATCACTCTTAAATTTTTTTACTGAAGTTTTCAAAAATTTAGAGGAAGTTATGAATAACGATGGATTTGCTTTAATACGTACATGATATTTGACGTAAAATATTTTGTAAAAATCTTAAAAGTAATAGTCCAATAGTATTTAAAACGAAATTATTTTACATATTACACACAATAAATAGAAAGTAAATCAGGGCTTTTACAGTAATTTGCATTTACAGCATGCTATGTAATATACTTGTGACTTTCTCTTTCATTTTTGTTCATTGATTTTTATTCTGATTTTACTTCTTTCTATTATTTATACTTCATTCTTTCATACATACTAGCGAGCCTCAATTATAATTGAAATTGTATATGAAAATATGTTTACAACGTAAGTGAGCTGTTTTTTTATATTTTTTGCATACAATGGTGTTTTTTAGATGGAGTTAACGGGAAATAAATTCAAGTACTCATGAAAGCATGCAGACAATGGAATTGAACTGATTTTTGTAACTAACATAACACAACTAAAATTTTGTAACTGCTTTGCAATATAGTTTACGATGAGTTAGAAGAAATCTAATGAAAACTTGCTAACAACGAAGCTGAAAGCTTTTGATAATGGTATATTTAGATGGAGTATAGAAGGAATGTGTGAATTCATAATATATTGAAGCATACAAATAACGAAGGTGAGATGTTTCTTTTCAACAATTTTGTATACAATTGCATTCTAAAATGGTCAATAAAGAAAATGAGTAAACAACATCTTATATTTTTATAAACAATGAATTTAAGTGTTTAGAAGAGTTTGGTTTTATGAATACAAGATAAAATTTTATTTATTATTAATTACTCTTGTTTTTATTGCGAGGATCTTTATCGCTCATGTAAGCTTAGTTTGTAATGTACAGACTTTACGCTCGGGGTAATTCTTTAGTTAACGAATTAATTCTATTTTGAAATGTCGATTTTCTTATTGTTCCATTATATATTATTCATGTTTACTTCAAAAGAGGTGGCTTGTCACTGTTGACTCTTAATTAATTAAATAAAAACAATTATTGTATAATACGGCGTATACGGGCACCTTCACTTTCAAACTCCATTTTTAAGTCTTAGGTATATTCGCCGTACAACACGCACCTTCTTCTGTGCGAAGAAACTTGAAATGTACAAGGCCAATTCTTGTATCTTCTGAAAGTTAGAACTAGGCTATGAGTGGATAGTTAAAGTATGGAATGAAGGATTGGTGTTACATGATAAAAAAAAAAGTATTATTAATCGAAACAACCTATACGGAAACGATTATCTGTGATATTGAGATTAAGCAAAAATAATTACAAAAAGTAGGTTCTTAATTTAATATAGCCACAAAGGGGTTGAAATTTCGAAAAAAATTGAAAGATACATAAATTCGGTTAGATCACTACTTCTCAAAATTTCACTATTTGCGACCAAATATTCAATCATAGTTTTCATCGCATCTCCCCACCACCACCACTACACCACACAATAACAGTATATTGAATTCAATAACACTATACTTTCACACTAAAGCTGCAACAAGCCATTAACCGTTCGAGTGGCACCGACGTAGATAAACGTCTCATTCAACCAAAGCGATAATTTCCCCGAACGTAAATATGCGTCTTTCCGATGTACGATCTTTTCTGTACACTGCTATTCATAAATTTATTCCAAAGGCTTTGGAATGCAATAAAAAGGACCTTGACAGTGTTAGCGAAGGGTTTACTTATTCCAGAAAATTTCCTTACTTATTCCTGTTTTCTCACCCCCCCCCCAATGCATCACATACTTGAGCCTGCATGGAAAACGGTGGCATTGGGGCGTGAATCGCGTAACTTTTAATTGGCAGTTAAGGGATTAATTAAATACTGTTCAAATTACCAAGATAAATATTAATTTTTAAATATAATTTTTATATGATAAGTCCATTGGGTCACTGGTTACTATTAAACTTGTTCGTAACTTAGTAATGTTAAATTAATTATAAAATACATTGTGCAGTACTGATACATTTGTAAGTGTATTACATCAGTTAAATGTGTATTTTGATTTTTTTTATCATGTCAGAATGTATTTTGTGTATGTTTACACATTCAGCAAATTAATAATTTTCCTAAATAACCTTTTATTTTCGACTTTTCAATATGCTCGCTCCCCCTCGTACAGTTATCACGCCCCGCTATGGGATGCGCCCCACAGTTTGAGAAACGCTAGGTTAGATGGTTAAAAATAAAAGCAAATTTATTTTTCTTAAATATAAATAACCAAAAGCGATAATAATTGATGAACAAGTACTGAGTACTGATAA
This sequence comes from Trichonephila inaurata madagascariensis, assembly GCA_019973955.1. Lineage (NCBI taxonomy): Eukaryota > Metazoa > Arthropoda > Arachnida > Araneae > Nephilidae > Trichonephila > Trichonephila inaurata. Next base: position 86,798 of record BMAV01015616.1, on the reverse strand, counting down.
GTAAAATGTGCATCTCTCAATCCGCACCGTTGAATCGGTCCGATCAAAACTTCAGCTTTATCGTGCACTTCAACTTCAATAATAGTTTTTTAAGGGGGTTGGAAAGCTAAAATCTTATTTTTTTTCACAATTTAAGATTTTTACACTTTCAAATAGTATAGTTTATAACCTTATTAGAAATGCCTTACTTTAATCTCTAGGGTAATTAGAAGCCCTTAAAACCTATTTTTAAATAATCGCTGAAACTAGGACATGCCCATTTGTAAATTAAGTACTCGTTTTTGCTTAAAAGTTGAACGTCTGATATAAACCAAAACATGTACCTTTTATTGTAAATTGAACCTTTTATTTTTTTTAAATTTCCTAGCCGATTAGAAAAAAAAGTCTCACTGTATATATTAAAACCAATTTATCTCAAAGTAAATTTTGATGTTCGAGATGTACCTTTTCTGAGAAACTACTGCTCACAGGCTTGTAAACTTTTTATGATATATTTATAATGATAGTTAATATATATTGAAATGAGCTTTTTTTTTGTAAAAAACTCAAAATTTTGATTATTTACAAATTTTTTATGTGAAAAATGGGCCAAATTTCATTATGTTTGATAAAATATTATTTATGAAAAAAATTCAAAATTAGCTGAAATCTTATTTCAGTATAATGAGAAAGATGTACTTTAATTGTATGAAAAAAAAATTTAAAACATGTGCATATAACAGATTTTGTGAAAAGGTACATCGAAAACAGCCAAATTAACATTGTCGGTATAGATGTTTCCTACTTGCCTTAAAAAAATAAATATTAAGAAGGTTTTAAATGTACTTGATACTTGTTTTTCACTTTAAAGGGGGAGGGTAGATCATTAAAACTATTTTTTTAAATTTGTTAGTTTAATTATCTGAAAATGGAATCAAAATTGTAAATGATTGTTATATTTCACAATTTAAATATATATATATATATATATATATATATATATATATATTAAAAACTATTATAAACTGATTTTTTAAATAAATTAGATTTTTTAAAAATATTCTTAAAAATGCTCCTTGCGCATTAGTTTTAAAGACATGTACATATTTTTTGTTTTATATATAAATAAACTACAACAAAATATATCTGTGCATAGATTTTAAATTCAGAATAAAATATATATTTTCTATACTATATGAAATATTTGACCAATTACCACTCATTCACAAGTTATTCAAAACAACACAAAATATGATCCGTTAAAGGTTTTTAGAAAACTATTTCACAAATTTGTGAGTTATATCATCTTTCATATGCTGAGAAAATTTCAAAGATAAGATGTCATTTAAAACGCAAGGAGCGTTTTACGTAACAATGAAAAGGGAAGATTTACGAACTAAGAAAAGTGCATTTTAAACATCTATTTGAGTAAAATAAGAAGAATAAAAGTAAATTTAAAAGTACACCAATTTTTAAAAGAAACAAGCTGCTTTAGTTTTAAATCAGATTCCTTCAGGTATTTAACAAACAACACACTTTATTAAAGGCAAACGTCATTTAAAATTGTCACGACATAATGAAAAACATATTAATTTTTTACTTGGATTGATATCCCACAAGAGTATTTTTCACAAAATGAAAAAAAAAGATTTTGAATGCAATTTTTGAGTAAAAAAAAAACTTTTCTCGTTAAAAATACATAAATGGAAATATAAACTCCCCTCATGAGCTAATTATGATTACTTTACAAAGAAATTCAGACTTAAAGAGCTTTGCTTCAGTTTATTCAATCGATCATAAAAAGTAATCAAAGAATTGTTTTCTTCAAAAAGGGTTCTGTGCTCTGTTTTAAGAGATAAGAAAAATTAATACAAATGATGCCAGAAAAAGAGCGATATTATTGACTCTAAGGATTTCTTTTGGACTCTTTTTAATTTTTGAGAGTACATTCGGTGTTAAATACAAAAAAAAAAAAAAAAAAAAAAAAAAAAAGAAGAAGAAGACTAATCTCTACAGTTCAAAAGAACATTTTTTAATGAATTTGCTGTTCCTTAAGGTAAAGACTTCCCTTTCTGTAACGTTTTGTCAATTGATTTAGAATATTGCATTCATCAGTTATATAAATCTTAAACATGGTAATCATCTTACTTCAATAGTGAGGAAAAACTGTAAATGTGTTTTTACTTCAACAGCGTAATTTGAGCAATCATAATCTGGAAATTATCTGTTTAATTCGATTTATACGTTTGATTATTTGATAATCTAGAGTTGGCATTGAAGAAATGACATTGAAGTTAATTACTTTTAGAAATGTTATTTTGAGACACGAAAATAAAATATCCGTCACTTGTATATTTTAAACAATTTTATTTATTTTCCATGGTTATTTTGTTCTTTTTGAATGAATTGCATTCCTTTAAATTAAAAAGTAATACGTTATCCTGTTCAGTGTGGGTCAAAAGCTTATACCTGGGAAATTGCTATCAGAACTACAAACTTGCAGGAAGTGTTGCGAGTACAAAAGTAACTCGGAATCACATGGGAATTTAGGGTCACAAATGCCGTAGTAACGAGCTTTGGTGCAAAGAAGCAGAGGAAAAAACAGAAACAGTAGCACATTAATGGGACAAAAACATTTTATTCAAAAGATGTACAACAACAACCGATGGTCAAAATTATGACCAGAAGTCATCTGGCAGAACTGATAGAAGATCCTAGAAAATTCCTGGTATATCATGTATCCTCCTGGCAGCTGCAGATTTTCGAGTGATGAGGTCTGCAACAGAAGGAAGGGACGCCTCGTACACCAAAAAGAACCAGTTTACTTGTTACAGAACCAGTCTCACTTGATGTGGAGAGCTCGCCTAATCTTGTATAGTTCCTGGTACAACCATCGAGTGGCATAACCATTGCATGCCACATCTCCATACTCTATCAGCATGTGCACCAGTTCCTCGTTTGAAAACGCTTCGGAAAACGGATCGCAAAGGACTATTTCCAGCAGGATCGGAGCTCACGAAATCTTCCGTTCAGCGCTATCTACCGGAAACTTCCATCACGTTAGGAATACCATGCAACGTAGCCGGCAGACTCGCCAGACGACTTCTGCTTGTATCATCGACCACCTGTTGTAATACAACCATTTACTAAACTGTTTTCTGTTCCATTAATGTGTTGCTGTTTCTATTCATTTTCTCTTTTTCCTCGCACCAAAACTTGAGACTAAGGTGTTTATGACCCTGCATTCCTATGTGACTCCAAATCGTCTTTGTACCACTACGCACCCTGCAATTCTGTTGGTCTGGCAGCGAATCACCCTGTATATATACAAGGGTTGGGCAAAAGTCATGGCAACTATTTTTTTTTCTTGAAGATAACAATCCATTTGGAAAATGTGACATATACAGACGAAAGGACGTGTTAACTACATGTGTGGACAATGATTAGTACTGAAATATCGTAACACACTAATTAATTACGGTAGTATACAGGGCAATATGGCCTTCATGGGGCAAAAGAATGACAACACAGTACACATAAAGTTGACATGACAAACCTGGTCCTAAAGACCCTCAATATAGTCCCCTGCTACTGTCACCACGACGATGTGGGAAGCATTGAATACCATTAATGTCAGCATTTGCCGCACCACGTTGATCATCTCTGGTTGATACACGCCCTTGTTGAAACTTTTCTACCCACCGTGCTAGTGTACGGTATGGTAGGGCATTATTCCCAAGGGTTTCCACTAATTCACTGTGACATCTCATCGCATTTCTCCCTCGGAGAACGGCTATTTTAATTTAACAATCACCAACTGACTGATTTCATAGCCATCGCTACACTACTATCAGCTATCACAGAGACATCTGTTGTTCTGCATACACACTATACCAGCAGAACTTCCATACGATACATATACGTTTGGAATCCTTTCATATATCTACAAGAAAAAACATGATTACCATGACTTATGCCCCAACCCTCGTATATAAGCACAACACTTTCGAAATAAAATTTTAAAAACTTACTTTATTGCTATTTCTTTTTCATACAAATTACCTCTGAATATTTTCAGGTTTAAAATTCATAGTGCAACGGGATTTTAAATACTGCTCTAAGATATGTATTTTGTAATTGATACGAAATAGATGTATCAAAATTTGAAGGTCAAAATTGCTTTTAGCAAATTTTACTAAATGTGCACACACTGATTTCTGCATATATAAGAAGCAGCGTGTCGTTATTTTGGCGTTTTGGACATGGAAAAGTTAGAAAAAAAATTCTTACAGAAAGAGGTAATCAAAATCTGTTGTATAAGAGCAAAACGCTCAACTGCGTGTATTAAATTGCAGCTGCATAAAAAGGACAAAACTCTAAATTGATCATGTCTTGTGTCCGGTTAAGGATTTCAAATGAAAATCCAAATTTATGAATGTATAAAGAGACTTCATATCACGTCAATTGACACATCAAAAACTTAGTTGCAACTGGGAATGATTCTCTGTCTTAAACCTTAAAGAGGACAAATATCAATATTCAGAGAATTATGGAATCGGAGCACTTATCAAACCTTAATATGACTCCATCACCGTACTTGAAGCACATACCATAAAGACTCTCGATAAGAGTATTCCAAACAGCAAATGTGTTCGGGTTACAAATAGCTGAATGTGTATACACAGCGATGAAGAAAACAATGGAATTTTTAATGACCATGATGGGTTGGTAATGAGTTTACTTAGGGTTTAGAACCAACGAGTTTATTAAGTAAACAAAATGGTCGCAGTACTGTAATGGTATAAACACGATTTATTTCAACGATAAGATATCCCTAAAATAATCCATGGTCAGCAATACCCTGAAGCATATTAAGATATATTTCCAATTCATTTGTCCTGTAGTGAGGAAATTTTAGGTGGATCCAGTAGACTTTTCAGCAAGACACTGAATTGATTCATATCCCCAACTCAATGTTACAGTAATATAAATTGATAGGGATATCGGTTTTGAACTAGTTAAAGATTTGAAACCTGCCGTTGTGTGAGAATGTTCGACTTAAACCCCATCTAGAAACGATATATAACCTGATTTTATTGATGGAATAATGAACAAATGTTTCTGAAGTAATAATTAAGTATTTAACTATTCATTCATGCAATCTTTAAGAAATAATCAGCAGTTGTGCTTTTCAACATTAATTTGTTCTCATATTAAACTAATATGGTAGTTGGATACTTAAGTGAAGTAATAACAACTGTTGCTTGTTACAACTCAAGACTTTATTCCACGAACTGAATATTTACTTAGCCTATATACAGCCGTGGAAAGTTCCGGAACTTTCCATAACTACAATTATACACTTAAATTTTAAAACTACAATTATAATTAATAACAATAAGCACAAGATAGCAGAAACTAAAGTTAAAAAAAAAAATTGCTTTTTGAAAGTCGCCCGCTGCTGAGCTCGGAAGTCTGAGAAGTTGATCGTATCCATGGCAACCAAGATATAGTGTCCTCGATTGACGTGAACTATTTTTGCTACAATATGTTAAAATACGTGATTTCAATTACAATTAAAAAACAGTTGTTTTACATATAATTCTTAAGGCTACAATTTCTAATCATTTAAACCTGTATTTAATATCGAATGAGTAATTTAAAACGATTTTTATTAAAACTCCTATTGCATTTATACTTTTAACATACACTATAATGTATTGTATGTTTACACGTTTTTTGAATAATTTCAGAGTGGTCATTTTTTAATATTTAATATTTAACGAAAAATATTAAATTCTGGATCTATTAGCCTTATTTTTGAAATATGTGTTTGCATCAAGCTTTCTATCAGAGAGCATTCTTTCGTAAAATTTTCA
>BMAV01015616.1:0-80540 GCA_019973955.1 Trichonephila inaurata madagascariensis | reverse complement strand
ATCTCTACAGTTCAAAAGAACATTTTTTTAATGAATTCGCTTTTCCATACGGTAAAGACTTCACTTTCTGTAACTTTTTATCAATCGATTCAGAATATTGCATTCATCAGTTAATTAAATCTTAAACATACTAGTCATCTTACTTCAATAGTGAGGATAAACTGTAAATGTGTTTTTACTTCAACAGCGTAATTTGAGCAATCATAATCTGGAAATTATCTGTTTACTTCAATTTATGCGTTTGATTATTTGGTAATCTAGTATTGGCATTGAAGAAATGACATTGAAGTGAATTACTTTTAGAAATGTTATTTTGAGACACGAAAATAAAATATCCGTCTCACTTATATATTTTAAGCAATTTTATTTATTTTGCATTGTTATTTTGTTCTTTTTGAATGAATTGTATTTCTTTAAATTAAAAAGTAAAATGTTATCCTGTTCAGTGTGGGTCAAGAGTTTATACCTTGGGAATTGCTGTCAGAACTACAAACTTGCAGGAAGTGTTACAAGTACAAAGGTAACTCGGAATCACATGGGATTTTAGGGTCACAAATGCCGTAGTAACGAGCTTTGGTGCAAAAAAGCAGCGGAAAGAACAGAAACAGTAGCACATTAATGGGACGAAAACATTTTATTGAAAAGATATATAACAACAACAGATGTGGCTTCCGTGACGCCGAAGTAGTCTGGCAGGACTGATAGAAGATCCTGGAAAATTCCTGGTATATCACGTATCCTCCCGGCAGCTGAAGATTTTCGAGTGATGAGGTCTGCAACAGAAAGAAGGGAATCCTCGCACACCAAAAAGAACCAGTCTCACTTGATGTGGAGAGCAAGCCTGATTTTGTACAGTTCCTGGTACAACCACCGAGTGCCATGTCCATTGCAATCCACAACTCCATACTCTATCAGCATGTGCACCAGTTCCTCGTTTGAAAACGCTTCGGAAAACGGATCGCAAATGACTATTTCCAGCAGCATCGGAGCTCACGAAATCTTCCGTTCAGCGCCATCTACCGGAAACTTCCATCACGTTAGAAATACCATGAAACGTCGCCGGCAGACTCGCCAGACGAGTTCTGCTTGTATCATCGATCACCTGTTGTAATACAACCATTTACTAAACTGTTTTCTGTTCCATTAATGTGTTGCTGTTCCTATTCTTTTTCTCTTTTTCCTCGCACCAAAACTTGCAACTAAGGCGTTTATAACACTGCATTCCTATGTGACTCCAAATCGTCTTTGTACCCCTACGCACCCTGCAAGTCTGTTGGTCTGGCAGCGAATCACCCTGTACATATACAACGGTTGGGCAAAAGTCATGGCAACTACTTTTTTTCTTGAAGATAACAATCTAGTTGGAAAATGTGACATATACAGACGAAAGGACGTGTTAAATACATGTGTGGACAACGAATAGTACTGAAATATCGTAACACAGTGCTTCTCAAACTTTCTATACTTGCGACCCAATTTTCAATCATAATTTTCATCACGCCCCCTCCATAGAATAACATTTATTGAATTCAATAATAACATACTTTGACGTAAAGCTACAGTACGACTTTAATTATAAACCATACAAATTATCAAGATAAGTATTAAATGTTGCATATAATTTTTTGACATTCCCATAGGGTCACTAGTAATTAGTAAACTTGTTCTTAACTTAGCACTGTTAAATGAATTATAAAACACATTATGCAGTACTGATACATTTATAAGTGTATTATATCGGTGTAAATCTGTATTTTATGATGTCAGAATGTATTTTGTTTTGCTTCCTTTCAGTAAATTATTAATTTTTTAAAAAGAAGAATCTTTCGTTTTCGACTTTTCGATATACTCGCGCCCCCCTTGTAGGGTTATCACGCCCCCCTAGAGGGCGCGCCCCACAGTTTGAGAAACACTGTCGTAACACACTAATTAATTACGGTAGTATACAGGGCAATATGGCCTTCATGGGGCAAAAGAATGACAACACAGTACACATAAAGTCGACATGACAAACCTGGGCCTAAAGACCCTCAATGTAGTCCCCTGATACCCTCACCACGACGATGTGGGAAGCGTTGAATACCATTAATGTCAGCATTTGCCACACCACGTTGATCATCACTGGTTGATATACGTCCTTGTTGAAACTTTCCTACACACTATGGTAGGGCATTATTCCCAAGGGTTTCCACTAATTCACTGTAACATCCCATCGCATTTCTCGCTCGAAGAATGGCTGTTTTGATGTAACAATCACCAACTGACTGATTTCACAGCCCTCGCTGCACTACTATCAGCTATCACAGAGACATCTGTTGTTCTGCATACACACTATGCCTGCAGAACTTCCACACGACAAATATACGTTTGTGTTCCGTTCACATATCTACAAGAAATAAAGTAGTTGCCATGAATTATGCCCCAACCCTCGTATATAAGCACAAAACTTTTGAAATAAAATTTTAAAAACTGACTTTATATCAATGTCTTTTTTTTACAAATTACCTCTGAATATTTTCAAGTTTAAAACCCACAGTGTAATAGGTTTTTTAAATACTGTTCTAAGATATGTATTTTGTAATTGATACGAAATAGCAGTATCAAATTTTCAGGGTCAAAATTGCTTTTAGCAAATTTTACTGAATGTGCACACAATGATTTCTGCATATATAAGAAGCAGCGTGCCGTTATTTTGGCGTTTTGAACATGGAAATGTTAGAAAAAAATTCTTACAGGAAGAGGTAATCAAAATCTGTAGTATAAGAGCAAAACGCTCAACTGCGTGTATTAAATTGCAGCTGCATAAAAAGGACAAAACTCTAAATTGATCATGTCTTCTGTCCGGTTAAGGATTTCAAATTAAAATCCAAATTTATGAATGTAAGAAGTGACTTCATATCACGTCAATTGTCGCATTAAAAACTGGGTTGCAACTGGGAATGATTCTCTACCTTAAATCTTAAAGAGGACAAATATCAATATTCAAAGAATTTTGGAATCGGAGTACTTATCAAACCTTAATATGACTTCATTACCGTACATGAAGCATATACCATTAAGACCCTCGATAAGAGTATCCCAAACAGCAAATGTGTTCTGGTTACAAAGGGCTGAATGTGTATATTCAGCTATGAAGAAAACAATGGAATTTTAATGACCTTGATGGGTTGGAAATGAGTTTATATAGGGAATAGAACCGACGAGTTTATTAAATAAACAAAATGGTCGCAGTGCTGTTATGGTATAGACGCGATTTATTTCAACGGTAAGATATCCCTAATCAATGCTCGACAATACCCTGAAAGATATTAAGATACATTTCGATTCATTTGTCTTGTAGTGAGGAAGTCTTAGGTGGACACAGTGGACTTTTCAGCTAGACACTGAATTGATTCGTGTCTCCAACTCAAAGTTATAGCAATATAAATCGAAAGGGATATTGGTTTTGAACTAGTTAAAGATTTGAAACCTGCCGTTGTGTGAGAATGTTAGACTTAAAACCCGTCCAGAAACAATATATAACCTGATTTTATCAATGGAATGATGAACAAATGTTTTTGGAGCAATAATTAAGTATTTAACTGTTCTTTCATGCAATCTTTAAAAATCATCAGCAGTTGTGCTATTTAACACTAATTTGTGTTCATATTAAATTAATGTGGTAATTGGATAAGTGAAGTAATAAGAACTGTTGTGCTAGTAACAACTCAAGACTTTATTCCGCGAACTGAATATTTCTTTAGCTTATATAGAGCCATGGAAAGTTCCAGAACTTTCCATAAATACAATTACAATTTTTTAAAAGTACAATTACAATTAATAACAATAAGCACAAGATAGCAGAAACTAAAGTTAAAAAAAAAATTACTTTTTGAAAGTCACCCGCTGCTGGGCTCGGGAGTCTGATAAGTAGATCGTATCCATGGCAACGAAGGTATAGTGTCCTCGATTGACGTGAACTATTTTTGCTACAATATGTTAAAATATGTGATTTTAATTACAATTAAAGAAAAGTTGTGTTACATATAATTCTTAAGGTTACAATTTCTAATAATTTAAACCTGGATTTAATATCGAATGAGTAATTTAAAACGATTTTTATTAAAATTACTATTGCATTTATACTTTTAACTCACACTATAACGTATTGTATGTTTACACTTTTTTTGAATAATTTCAGAGTAGTCATCTTTTAATATTTAATATTTAACGAAAAATATTAAATTTTTGGATCTGTTAGCCTTATTTTTGAAATATATTTGCATCAAGCTTTCTATCAGAGAGCATTCTTTCGTAAAATTTTCAGAGATATTACTTGTCACTCCTTTTATCCTACTTTCTAGAATCCATCATTTGTGGTGGGTTTGCACGTTTGGAAAGTTCTATTTTCAGCAGACCAGAAGAACAATAATATAAGAGAAACATCAGGGGATCTTTCAGGAATATTTTGAAAGAAAAATATATATGCAAAACTTGTGCTAGTTTACATTTTTTCACAGAATGCTGCAGTAGGTTTTGAGGTATAACTTTCGGTATATTTATACAGTTTGAATATTTGAATGTCTGGGATAAAGAAGAGGAAATTCTTTTTTAAGTATCAGAAGTAAAGTATTATTCTGGTAGCATGTTGAGTTTATTTTAAAGTTATTTTCCACTCGTCTGACTTTTAATTTCTAACTGTAAAGAAAGCTTTTGCCAGCATAATTTTTTTTATTGAATGTTTCATTGCAATCTTAAAACAAACTTTATTCATTTCTTCACTATATTTTTAGCGATAAAAAGCGAAGAGATATTTATTTACACAGTCTGTTATGTAAGCATGCTTGATCAAGGAAGAAAATTTGTTTCCATTTATGTTTAGCTAAGGAGTTTTTCCTATTGGGCTAGTCTTGGTTTCAATCATATAAGCCTCGACAAGAAATGATGATGCTATGTTTTTTTTTAAAATTTTAAGCTGTAAGTTTAGATTTACTATTTTCTTTGTGTTTGGTTTTTTGCTGGCCTTCTGCACCCAAGGTTATGGGTTTGACACCAGCCCAAGTCGGTGGATTTTCATGATGCAGAAAATCGACAGCGGCCATGTCGTATGATTGTACTGAATGTAAAAAAATCCCAAGAGTGTTTGTTTGGCTTGTGTGCTCTAGGCAAAACTAAATCCTAGTACAATTTCGCATCGTCAGAGCTCAGGTGCTTCCATCTGGGGGGAAACTGGACTTCAAAATTACCTGCGGCAATGGGTATCCGCCTATATCCGTCGCACTAAAAATCGATATCAGATTCTGCAATGGTAAAGTACTAATCTGCAGCCCATTAGAAATAAAAACAAATTCTTTATTGATACTAAAGTCGTTTGCATATTATTTCTGCTATGAGATATTTTCTCTTGTTTACATTATCTTTACTATAAAAGCCTTCAAAATATTTTGAGTACAAATTTCTGGTTTGGGTTATTTATATTTAGAAGTAGTCATAAACGAGATTATATATATATTTTTCAACTAACTTAGGGTTTATTTTGCACATCGAAATGTCTCCAATATACGTTTCAAATCATTTTTTAAACATTAAAATAAGAGTATTTATTATCGAAATGCATAAACGCTCAGTCATATTATTTTGAAGATAAGATTTAGAAAAATAACCCATTGATTTTGATTTCATATATAATAAGCATTTGTCACAGATTCTTTTCACTAAATATTTGCATTTTTAAAAATACTTAGTCAAAATCGTTTTAAAAGTTCATACAAATATACAAAAAAAGGGGAAATACATTTGATATGATTAAAGTATATTAATTTTTAAAATGCTTACTTATATTAATTTTTGCTGTACAAGTGATATTAGAGCTTATTTTCTTCGAGTTTCTTTCTTTACCTGCAACAATTTTTCGTTTATTCAAATACGTCTTGTCGTTTTCTGAAACATCGTCATAAAATTTATCACAGCTCATGATGATATAGAGACCATTCATTCAGTGTTACGATGCTTTCTAAATTTTTTGGGGAATAATCTAACAATGATGTCATTGCAATGGATTATACTTTGATATCAGCCCCAACAAACAACCTAAACCTTATCTCTTCTGTTAGCAATTGCTTATAACAGATTTCCAATTCAAGAAATTAAGATTACCTACCTGTGGGATTCTCAATTACATTTCTTATAATTGATTTATTTAACTACATCTTTCTCGAAGTTATATCGTATTTTGAGCTCTGTTTTTCGAGTTTTGGAGTTCCAAATTCATTGCTCTGAAGAAAGCGATAAGATTCTTAATTTTGGAGTCTTCAAAAATTGTTTCCTTGCAATTGAGGGAATTTCTCTTTCTTTTTGCATTCGTCTTTTATGTGAGGATTAATATATTATTTATTTTAAATTTATTACTTCATAAAATGCTAATCATTTTTAGACGCATATAACGTAGGGAATGTTGAAACTTCTATTCAGCTGCAACTAAATCCTTTTTTATATTCAATGTTCTCGCATGTAGCATTAGTGCTTTGATTACTTAACCTTAGGGGTGGACTTTCCCAGTGTAAGAACGACTTTTATAGTTTTTTAGGTATTGCGGTATACCCAGCGGCCCATTATGTATTAGAATTGTATGTTTACTTTTCTTAACACACTCCACACACCACTTTTTTTCGACATTGCACCCCTCTTTTAAAATATGACAGATTACTATTTTTGCTACAAAAAAAAAACAAACGCAATTAACCCAAAATTATCAAATTGAATGCTTGAAAAACTATGAGTGACGGTTAGGCAGTGGACTTATTTAAAGAGGCGAGCAAAGAACATATGTGAACCGATGATTCTTAGACCGACACATGTACTTAATTTATTCGATACCGAGTCCCGCACTATCGAAAGACATAACACCAGCAATAGAACCCAATCCCATGGAAGTGCGGGGTGGATTGATGTCGCAATAGCCAATCCCGTGTTATCGCGGTAAGAGCTGATCTTCAACATTTATTTTCCCCTTCAGTCGGCGTGTGGGGAAATATTCATTTATACGTCTGGCATCGCAATGATTGTTTTTTTCACCTACAGTGGCAGTAAAAGTGTTAAGCATCATCGTGCACGGTTAATGAAGGTAAATGGATCATCTACACATTTATCGTATCATTTGCTTAAGTAAACACATTTGCATCGATTGTAAAAAGCCGATTTTCCAGTCCAGCTGGGATTGGATTTCCATAAATAAGTCTCTTTTAGTATGAATATCTTAGGTCTTAGTAAAGGCTGTCACTCCAAAATGTTTTAGCGTTAAACCGGTCGATCATAATTCCTTAAAGTATATTGCCTAAGCAGAGAATGATCACTTTGTAGTAGATTTCTTCTCATTGTGGCCCCCCAGGTGATGAAAAAACAGACGACCTGATCAGGTGGAAGGCCAATTTTCTCAAGTTTCAAATGGCCAGATTGGTTATAAGTTTGTATCTGTCACAGGGAAATGACGAAATTAGGAATTTCATCAAATCCTTAAGGGATATGATCAATTGAAGGTAGATATTAAAATAACGTCTCTTTAAGGTCCTTTTCCTGATGAAAGTTAGTTATTTTACCAAATCCCTGAACTGTTTCAGTGAAATGATGAATGAGTCAGGATTTGCATTAGGAAAATGCTGTCCAGGGGGAGGGGAAACACCTGGGTGGGGGTCAAGTCATTGTACTTCCTAACCATTCAGGTAGTACTATCGATCCCCTAAATATCAACCCTATATCTTTAAAAAAATAGCACCATAAGATAAAAATAGGGATTGATATTTTAGTGTGCAAGTAACCGAGAGGCCTAATTCTCGAAATATTTGTTAATTCAGTTTCAAATAAATAAATTGTATTTCATTAACTTTTTTTGTATTCTTTACTTCTACGTTTAATAATGCACTGTATTTATTAAATAAACACTTTTAAACTCTTGACAATATTATTCCATCATTTCACTGAAACAGATCAGAGATTTGTTTAAGTTCTTTATTTTTATCAGGGAAACGACATTGAAAAGACGTTATTTTAACAACTCCTATCAATTGATAATCTCCCTTATGGATTTCATGAAATTCCTAATTTCTTCATTTTCCTGTGACATATCGACAGTAATCAATATAACCTTCAAGGGCATGTAATTGTCACAAATAAAAAAGGAGAAAAGGAGAAAAACTGTGGGAGAGGGACATCTGTTATCTCTTAGACTACCCTAGAAGCAGCACTGAAGCTGCCTTTTATCTAGCTAAAATTCATGGCTATTTACATGCATAGCGTTTATACACTTCATCAAACAATTGACAGTCCTGTCTGCACTCTTTATTACAATGGTGCTGTGCTGAACACTGGACATCAGTTCAGCTCAGCGCTGTCTCGGAGCAGAATTTTCTCAAGATACAGTCGTTTACTTGCTTTTGCAGGGCAGTTCCCTATCTGGAATTGAGAGGTGACATGGTTTTTTCGACTTGGATGGTTACATGGAGGCATGGTGTCAGAAAGCAGGAATCAATGGGGTAGGCCAGCAGAAGTGTTGATTGGATGTTGGGAGTAATCGAGGCAAGACACATTTTAAATGAGATACAGACATGCTTCTGTTTCCACCTTTTTTTATGTAACTTGAACCTTTTTCATTTTTTAAATACAATTGCGTTTATTAATCTAATATAAACAAAGATTTGTGATACGCCCCTGCCCGGGGGTATCATCTCTTCATCCAAGCGCCCTAGATTTGCAGGGATAAATGATTGTCCACTCGGCCCATCCATAATAAATCTAGTTTATTATTATCCCATTTAATGCAATACAAGTCTTCTTACTAGGAAAATCAGATCAGGAATGACACGACGTAATTATTAATATTAAGTTAAATTAGCGCCTGAAATCCTTCTCGCTATCTTTGTGATAATTAACCTCCGAATCTTTATCTATAGCAGATTCCTTAACTAGCTAATGTCCGCTCTATAATTAAACTTTAATAATCAATCTCTTATCGATATCACACTGTGATCAGCAACCAAGCTTTATATATCCATCTTGTATTCAATTCCTTTAATATTAATCTTCTATATATATTATTATCCGACTTTATCCAGCTTCTATGCAACCTTCTGACTTCTAACCGACTTCTATATGTCTCCTATAATACTCTCCCACCTCCAGCCAACTTACTCGCGAATGCAAAAGCTCCAATAAATATATTCATTCACTAATCTGCATATAGCGTTTTCTTCTTGAAAAGGTTGGATTGAAATGCCATTCTGGCCCCAAAGATTCCCCAAGAGGATTAATTTAGAAGGCGCAATAAAGCCCCGCCACAGGTTTCTAAACAGGCAGATTTGAATTCACTTAACCCTTTAGAGGGCACAAAACTAAAATACAAGTGAAATATAATATTAATAGAATCATTGTACAATATAGAATACTCAATAAATATACATTGAAATTGGTATATATCCACATTTTACGTATTTTTTTAAAATCTAGTATAAAAGTTAGAAATATATAAAGTAATATTTTTGAGGATTTAAATTATTTATTTCGCAAATTTGATGAGCTGTTTCCTGTGAAACTTTTCAAAGCAAGTAGGACCATTTGCTTGAAGGCACAGTGGTATGCACAGAAAAGCTATAATGAAAGATTTTCAAACCCTAAAATCTCGTACCATATATTGTAAACAAAGTTTGTTTATATTTCCGATTTCCAACATTCTCATGTGATTCTAAGTGGAGGATGAGTGAAAATTTCAAGGTCATTTTTCTGTTCTATGTTAATATTGGATACAGCCTCTATCCACATACAAAAGTTTTCTATAAACCTAAATAAAACTTTTTTTTAATTGCACATTTGCTTAATTCATTCAGATGAGAGAAAAGTATTCTTAAGACGTGTCGATTTTTTTTTCGCAGAACAGAAATTTTATTTATAGTAAATAAAATACAATTTGTAGATTAACCCCGAGAAAAACTGCTTCTAACTACTCATCAGAAGACATGAAAGGCAAAACAAGTTATTGTGCTGCCATCTGTATTGATCTTTATGCGTTTTAGCTCCAATTAACGCATGTGGATAAGACTAAAAATCCACCACCCGCTTGGAGAAAAATTTTTTGTTATGTGGCTAGACCTATTAGCCACTACCCGCGAAAGGTAAATCAATATTATTTTTACTTTAGTTAAATGTTCAAATCGGTTAAAGAATTTTGAGTTATAAAGATAGTTTGAAACAATATATATAGGTCGCCCAAATAAAAGTAGCATTCCTGTAATAACTCCACAATTTGAATAGAAAGATGACTGTGCGCCTGCCCTTTTAGAGGTCGCAGAGTTCTGGGACAGCATGCAATGTCGTCAGGTCTTTTTCAGATGCGTGGATAATAGCATGAGAGTACTATCATTATGCTTGTTAAAAGAACTGTGTTAATATTTTAGTTTTGCAATATTTATTGAGAAATTATATTGCTTTTAATTTGTAGTTAGCTCTTAGCAGTTTCTCTGAACAGTATAATTGAAGCGTACAGCTAAAATTTCTTTTCTTAATTTATTTTTGGAGCGTAAGGGAAATGTACCTGTGATGCAAGGATACATAAAAATTTTTAATTTAATTAATATCAAATGGTTTGCTTTTGCAAAAACGACAACTATATTTTATTAAAAATAATTTTGCTGTTGAATTTATTGGAAATACCATAACAGATGAAGGAAAGAGCTCCGTTTTAGGAGATCGTGAAAAAGTAAATTACCTTTATCGGGGGTGGCGAACCTTTATAGATCCACGTTCCATTTTTTCTAAAGAAATGTTTAATGAGGTATAGACGTGCGTCAAATAGTTTTGACTTGTGATTATTGGAAAAATAATAAAACTAAATATACTAACAACTCAAAACTCTATTTACTATGAAAAAATTCCTTTTTTGCACTGTATAGTAGTAAATGTTTTAGTTATACGTGTAATTCAAATTATAAAGTAACATTAGTGTGACCTCTGTTGTTGCAGATTAAATGATAAATATCATAGTGGAGTTGTAAGATATTACTTTTTTAGCAGAATTCATTCGAAATTAGAATCATCTACAAAACAGTTTCTAAGCGATTCTTTAATGTTAGTCATCTCTGAAAATAATGACTCGCAGACAGAGCCAAATGAAAATATGGTTAGAATAAAACGAGCCAGCTTCTTCGAACAATTAAATGTGTCTAGAATACGTTTTACAGACGATGTTCTGCATGAAACTTTTTCAGAACATTAAACACACATCGCTTTGTCGTCTTTACTATTCATGCTATATTTCTGGATCCCCCAAATCTGAAATTATCTGTTACATTAAATATTTTGCACTTATTTTCTTTTTGCTGAACAAGCCATGTTACGAGTAAATAATGGTTAGAAATCGTAAAAAAAAACACAAATAAACTTTAAATACAGTAATGTTAATGAAATTGACTATTCTATGCGTAGACAAACTTCGCAACATAAGAAATCGCAGTTCACGACGTAAATAAGGCAAGACAATAACAAACGAGTGTACTTTCTGCCACACCGCGACGAATCACTGGCGTTTGATCGTAATACTTAATTGTGAACTTCGATAATTTGAACTAAAATGCGAACAGTGTTGATCGGTGGCGTGCCCGAAATATTATGTCGCGTGTCATTGGTTCGCCATCCCTGATTATGATCCATATTTAAATGACAAACCATACGTCGATTCTAAAATCCAATTGGTTTTTTTTAAAATTTATTTTGATATTACTTTATTATTGAACTTCGAAAAAAAAACGCATCAATAAATAAAATTATATAGACGCGTGTAATTTTAGTTTTTATACTGACTAAAATAATAACAAATACATGCAAGTATGAAATCACTTATATATTATAAACTAAGTATAATACATTTTAAGGTATCCGACTACGTTCATTTGATTGATTGATTGCTTGAATATTAATGTCGTACTGTTTAACTACACGAGGGCTTTTGGTAACGGACCACGTAATTTTGAACCATGGTCAAGTGACGGGGACGACACCTGAGCTGGCACCCCCCTCTCCTAACTACCACACCACACAAACGTGAGGACGTTTCAGCTCTCGACAGATTTAACGTGCATCGTTGCCCTACACGGCGGGTCTTCCGTGGTACTGGACTCGAACTCGTGACAAGGCAAGCCACGGTCCGATACCTATACCACTCGGCTACCACGGCCACCCGACTACGTTCGGAACCGTGATTTTGCAAAAGCGTGTAAATGGATAATAATTATGATATTTAGTGTCACTTAGATTAAAAATGTATGTAAAATTGTTTTAAGAATAGTATTACAATAAAAAAAGTATTTGAGTACAATATTTTAACAAAAAATGAACATAGAATGACCCATTTTCAAAATATTCTCCTTTTGTGAAAAATGCTTGTATTATAATTATATTTTGCCTGTATATAGCTCCGATCTCTGTACATAGGCTCATCTAGATTTTTTGAAATATATAACTTAGAAGTGAGTTTATCCATGTTTTGACAACAGAGGGGAGAAATTTTAAGAAAAAAAAACACCGATAATTATTTCAAAAGGTTTTAACTCTGAAAATAATTTGAATTTTTCAAAACTCATAGTTGAGCCTCTGTACAGAGTTCAGAGCTATATACCGGCAAAATATTATTATAACAGAAGCATTTTTCTCAACAGGAGAACATTTTGAAAAAAGGTTGTTCTAAGTTAATATTTTGCCGAAATATTGTATTTAAATAATTTTTTTTTGTCAAAATGTGTCCTTAAAACAATTTTATACATGTATTCTAATCTAAGTGACACTAAATATCATGAAAATTATCTATTTATGCGCTTTTTTAAAATCACGGTTCCGAACGTAGTCCGAACAGGACAAATCATTTATCTGACAAACAATAATATGAGAGTTAAACGATATAATGATTTATTCTAGATTGCATATGCTAATGTTTATATATTTGAAAAATTATAATTTATTTGTTGTAAAGAGTTTAAGCATCAAAGCAGGGTTTTGAAGTTTGATAAAAGTTATATTAAAATGTAAGGCTTTAGAATTTTAAATTTTTGATGATGCTTTTGTATAATAAGGTTTAGTTTAACCCGTTTAGGACAGGGTGATTTTTTTCTTTATAAGCCTAATTCATATAAAGTCATTTCTGTGATAAAATATGCCAAAATTTACAATTTATAGACATTTTAAATTCCATGCGCTCCAAATTCAGAACATATCAGTGTTATCCCAAGCCTAAGAAACGGAAAAACGCACACTCATATATGATACCTTGGGACTTGAAGTGATCAAACATATGTGATAATGGTTCTAAACGGGTTAAATATACAAAACATACCTATACTTGAATTAGAAAAATTCAAATATTTAAGAGAAAGTTTGCTTAGTCACACAAAATTATTTTTAAGATTTGTACATTTAATTTGAATCGACATTAATTTTATTGTTTAAAAACAACATCCGATTTATAAAACAAGTAATATAAAAAAAGTTAAAGTCAATGCCTAATTTGAATGGATGAATAGAAAAAACATTTTTTAAACAATTGATAATGTGAACAAGATATATATAGGCTTATTCTCTACAAACAAGAGATAACATCCAACAATCACATTCGAAAAACACATACAGATATATATACATATATATATATACAGGGGGAGAGCATGTAATAGTAAGAATTGAATAAAATTTATACAAAATGTGTGTGTGTGTGAAAACGTTATTTATATCATATAAGGGATTGTAAAACATATCTGTATTATTCTATTATAAATATGAAATGAGGAAAAATAAGTCTCAAGAAATGTAAAAAAGAAGAATCACATTCTATATGTATTTTTTTAAATTGAAGTATATAAGAATATTTTCAAGACAAAAAAAAAATAATAAAAGGGGATTAAAAAAAAATAGAAGCACTTAATACGAAACTCTGAATATTTTCGCTTCATTATGTCTTACATTAAGATATAGTGAACACAAAGAATAATATCAAAAGCTAAGCAAAGGCGGCTAAAAGCAATAAATGTGAGCCCAGTAGAGTTGAGAAGTTTTTCGCCAAAGATTTAAAGCAGAATAAAGCCGAGAAAGTATGCTGCCAAACATAAAATTTGTGTTGTGTGTGTGGTTTCCAGTTTTTCTCACCAAACAAATGTGTAATTGAAAACTGGTTCACACACACACACATCGATTTCCACATTTTTTGACAAATGGAATATACAAGAACGTTATTTATATTGAAAAGAACACCTCGCCCATAGATCTGGAGTTTTAAAACTATCTGTTATATTAAAGTGTAAGAAAAATTTAACTTACTTCGAGATCAGGAAAAACATTATTCTATGTATGGAAATAAATGTAATGCTTTCTCCTTGTATTTTTCTTTTGAAATTTGAGAGCAATAATAAATGTCACTTGAAAAGAATAGATTTTCGATATTACGTTATATGATATGGATATATATTTCGGTTAAAATTACTTTTATTCTCAAGGAATGGTGGTGAGAAGTTTAACGGCTAAAGTTGAAGACTACAATCTTTATTTTGTTACACGAAAGGTATAATATTGGTTATTGATTGTTTTTTAATGTAGTGATGCTTTTTTGATGTATGGCTGTGTCTTTAATTTAGTCTATACATGAAGAAAAATATCCGATGCGAAGTATTGTTTTTTTTTATTTATTGTTTGGGCTTATATTATCTTTTGTCTCCTGTCTGGAAGTGAACTTATGAATCTTCCTGAATACAGGGTATTCTCACTTGATTCAAAAGAAAAGGGGAAAGTCGCAAAAAATGTATGAAACAATTGTTTTTATTTAAATTTCTATCCAATATATATTTGTATCATATACTTACAGCAAGAAGACATGTTTTAGAAATTAAAATAGAATTTCACTTTTGTTTTTGTAATTATCGCTGTTGAATGATGGTTCTATAAAAATATGAATCAACAAGAACCTAAGCACATTTGTTTGCGGGCAATTGTCGAGTCGTATGAATAGATTACTCTATTACGAAAATAGTGCTAACATTGGGATTTTTACGAGTCACTGTGAGTCAGAGGATTCCGATGAAATATTCCCATAATGGAAAGCAATCATGAACTATTAAGTGGGGATACAAAGAACATCATTGTTTCTCTCGTATTGCAACAGTGGCTAGAAGCGGTATAGCGTTAGCAGTTACACAATCCAAAAGCGTCTTCTCGCTACGTGGGTGCAATAGTCATTGTCCCTTGAAAGAATCTCTGATGACCATGTATCATGATAAGAAAATACTAGCATGAGCGTATGAAGACCGCCACTGGGCCCTAGAAAATATCTAAGATCCAGGGGCAGAATATGTGGTAAAATATTACCTGGAATGTAAGTCTAGAATATTATTGGTATAAGAGCCGATCTCAAGGTAGATGAAGAACAGCCGTATTAAGCAATGGATTCAATTCAATCAGTGGCGTGACGTACACCCCCATCACCCCATCGTGGGTGGGGAACAGGTCTCTAGGGACCCTAAAGGATGACTGACACTAAGTACGAACCCTTTGTAAGTATTGGATTGAGGCCCAAAACCTGACTTCGTCGGAGGGGGATCTAATATTCACCATTACGCCATTGTTTAGAATGTCACGTAGAAACCACTTACTGATCCCCACCAAATTTTCTTCAACTGTGGAGCATTGTTAAAAGATATGGGGTCCGTAGGACATTCTAATGCATCTACTGTCTGGTCCAGTACAGACCAAGATTAATCACCGCCATATCAACCGTTTCAATGATTCGGGGCACAAAAGCTACAGGGGCTCCAAAATGTGTAACTACAGTCCTACTAACAAGATTCCCATATCTAATAAAAGGCCCCAAAGGGGAATTTTCATACAGAGACACGTCAAATCTAGCTACTCCAGTGGTAATCGCCATCATCGTTTGAAAGCAAAAGTGTGAAGCCCATGTAGACAATGAGTTCTTATTCAACTGCATTTCAATGTGCAATATATAAAAGCTAGAGAGATGTTTTGAATACTTAGAAAAATTATATAAAACTTTTTTTAAATATAAAAACAAAAATATTAATTGAACTTCTTTTTCATTGGAATAAAAATGCACTATAAAGTTCAATATTGAAATTATCTTGTCTAATTCATTATTTTGTATTTAAATCAGAATATTACATTTATGAAAACTTAATTTTAAATATGAAATTACAAAAACCAAGTTAAATACATGAATTACTTTACAAACAAAATTTATAAATATGTTTAAAGCAAATCTTACGATTAACATAAAATATATTAAAAATTAATCCTACTGAATGTTTAATATCGTGAGGAAAATACTTGTTTTACAATTTAATTGGATTTTTATGTCATTAAAGTTTTACTTTTATTCAATTTCTTGTTCTAATTTAGTGAATGTTTTGTAGTGAAAATAAATTGAAATACATATAGAATTGTTACTTCGATTTCACTTAATATATTTATTTATTATGTTTTATTATAATATGTTTTTAAGAAATTAAGAGAAAAAAAAGAAAATACATATATTTGTATATTTACAAAAAATGATAAGTTTAGAAAGATAAAGTAAGAAGATATCTGCATATGCTTGCAAAGAAAGAATCAAAATTAAGAGCTAAGAAAAATTTATGAAAAACTAAAACTATTTTTCAAATTACTTTATGTTTCTTACATTACTATTTTTAACATCATCATCACTCAATGTTTTTCGATTACAACACTTCTTTGTAGTTTTTATACGCTATATAAACATTTTTTTTTTGTATATTTAATTTTTTTAGAATGTGCTTAACTTATCAGACTACCTTAATATTGTAAATTTTGCCAAAAATTGATATTTTTTTTATGATTTTATTTTATAGGCCACTTAATTAGTTTTATAAAAATACCAAGTTTATTATTTTCGATTTGCTAGAACAAAAACTACAAATATTTTAGTAAAAGCAGATGACACTACTTTAAGCAAGATGTCATGCTTTAAAATGCGTTTTACTCAAAATGTGGGTGTTTTTTTTTTTTTTTTTGAAAATGTTCAAAAAGCGATTTCTCAAACAATTTTAAAAATAATTAACTGAATTTTTTTTTTGTGTGTTCTGTATAATAGTAGAAGTGTTTTAACCTTCAGATTTTTTACTCCTCGTTTTACTACAATATGTAGAGTCCCTTATGTGAATATAATCCCTTTTTTTCAATTTAATATTATAAATAAGGTAAGGTACTCTACTTTTTGTAAAGAATTAAAATATTTTTTATTCTGTAGGTCATTTGAAAATCATAAGCAAAGTAACACATCAAAACTGAAAAATTGAAAATTTGTTCATAAACTTTTTGTATTCAATGGGCCCCGTTTATGTAATTTTTTGTAAATGTTTACCAATTTTTTCCTATTTTAGTAACAATAATTCCTTTTTCTCTTTTTAATTTTGGCATATTTTTCTTTAAATGAACTAAATAAATCTAAAAACCACAAAAATATCCCCATAACTCCATTTTTTTTAAAAAAAAGTTCTCGCAAAACAGTCGAATACCTTAAATTTTATTTTCTTATTAATCATATCTGAAAAATGTATTGATGTACCTCAAAAAGAAGCTTTGCATTTCGTAGAGAAATAAAAACTTAATTAATATTTGAGGACATTATCAAAATGAATGTGCGCTGCATTTTAAGTATGTTCAAAATTGTCCAAGAGATCCTTAATTTTAATGAAGCAATTAATTGTTAAGTGAAGGATTTCTCCAAACAATTAATAATTCCAGTAAAATAATCAAAAATTTAGTTATCTTAAAAGGCTTAAAAAGAAAAATTAATTAATCTAATAGATAAAAAGAACTAAAAAACTCTTCTTTTTCTAAATAAACACTTAAATTCAATGGAATCATATGTTTTATCTTTCAAAATTAAACAGTTTCTTTTCATCATTTTAATTATAAATGTAAAGTACGCTTCCATATCTTGGGAAAAGGAAAAGGAAAAAGAAAATATCTCATATCTTTTAATGAAATTTCTAAAGAAATGCTTTTCAAATAAAGAATCGGTTGAGTAAATGTATTCAAAAAAGAGTTTTCTTTTTTTGTGTGTGTGTATCTCCAAAATAAATCTTGTACTTGCCATTAAAAAATTAAGATCGGATCAATAAAAATTTATTAAAACTTTTTATCGCAATTTATAGCTCCTAGAATGGTATCAAAACAAATAAAATTGCATCAAACTATGTGTGTGCATTTTTTTAAATAAAAATATCGTGCTATATTTGTATTATACAATTCTATAAAATATAATTTACCCGTAGATAAGCGTTTCTCAAATCCTGGGGGATGGGGATGATACCTCACCGAGGGGTGCACGAGCATGTTGAAAAGTTGATAACAAAAGATTATTTTAAAAAGTTATTAATTTACTGAAAGTAAACAAACAAAATACATTCTGTCATAATAAAAAAATAAAATACACATTTACACTGCTATAATACACTTATAAATGTACCAGTACTGCACAATGTATTTTATAATTACCCACTTAACTGTTTCTTTTTTCCGTCATATTATGTCAAAAAAATAAGCATATTTTTTGTAAACTTTATTTCAGATGAAATCAATTATATAAACTCAAAGCACAGCAGTCATAAATGTTGTAAAGATTGAATTTAAAGAATTACTCTAATTTTTTTTTCATTGAAAAAATATATTTATCCGTAAATTTAACTTTTTTCAGAAGAAATAAGCGAACTCAAAAGAACATTTTACAAAAATGTATATTAGATTTAAAAATATAGTTTTGTACTTACAGTTAATTATTCTCATAAAATTCCGCTTTTCTGTGGTAAATTTTAAAATAGGGTTTGAAATATAATCCAATATCGCAATCGGGACAAAAATATCGTGTATCTTAGTTCACCTATTTTCCAAAATCGTTTCTTTTAGACCAACACACAAAACATTGTCTTGTTGGTCTCAACTTTTTGTCGGTGGAAGGAGTCACTTCTAAAAAGTTTTTTTCTGTCAATCGTAAGAGATTGGGCAAAATTCCTGGTAGTCCATTTTTTCTCATTTACTGCCCCCCATGTCTTTCAATAAGGCGATCTATAATATTAAGCCTGAAATTCATAGGAAATAATTTTCCTCCTAATTTCTGATGTAAAATGAAAGCATTCCACAATGATGCATTTAAGAGATGAAAGATTATTATTATTATTATTATTATTTGTATTATTTCTTGCTTCTTTATTTTTTTTCTGTTCTTGGGAAACTTGTGAAATGCTGATTCATTGTATCTACACCAAAAGAGAACTTCTATTAATCCAGAATCATTTACAGAAATTTCAGACTCACTATCTGAGTCAACCTAAGAATTTTTTTCTGTTATAAGCCTCTCATAATCACTCACTTGTCTTCTATTTTATGCTCCAAATTGAAAAGAAATAGTGTTTGTTGCGTGCGGTACATTGATGGAGTAAAAAGAAAAATTATTCCCACCTTATATAGTATAAAAGAATGCAGTAAAACCTCACCTTGAAACCTTTTTACGGGCAAAAACAGGCAAATCAGAAGGATAGAGTAGAAAAAAGTGTTGGAAATCAAGGAAATGACATTTCAAGTACACGAGCGGTGTTCGGGAAGTGGTTAATTTAACAATATTAAGTTAAGACACAAGTTTAATAATTACGAGTGACTCCATGAGCTTGTCAGATATAAAATTATATGTGAAAATTAACACTTACCCTTATAAATTGTACGGTTTATAATTAATCCCTTAAATGCCGAAATTTTCTCCCTAAAACCCCCGTTTTTCAAGTAGGCGTGCGTATGTAATGTACTGGGGAGGGGAAGGAATAAATAAGCAAATCCTTCGCAAACACTATCAAAATCCTTTTATTGCATTCCAAAGCCTTCGGAATAATTTTATGGATAGTAGTACAAGGAAAAAATTGTACTTTGTGGGAAGACGTATATATATGTCCGGGACAATTAAGACCTTAGATATACACCAGGGTACTTAAGAGGTTAAAGTTGTATTGTAGCTTTTGTGGCAAAATATATTATTATTGAATTCTAAATTGTATGGAGGTGGGGTGTTATGAACATTTTTATGGGTTATTGGGTTTCAAATATTGAAAGTTTGAGAAACACTGCCTTAGATGATTTTTCTATTTTCTCAATGCCTGGCCATCGTCCATCAAGTCATAAGATAATGAGCTCTCCATACTTCCTTACAACACATACTATATTCTTAAGTGCAGAGCATACGTCCATGACTTGTCCAGAATCACACAAAACACATTCAATGAAACAAATGACCGCAAAGGCAGTCATGTCCAGTTAATAGTCTAAACTCAGCCACAGCAATAGTCCGAAACACAATCAGGTTTTAAAAACACCATCTAAGGTTGTTTTTTTTAATAGCACTGGCACAGCTGCACTTCGTAAGTATTTCTTATAGACCTTATTAATTTCAAGTTTAAATGAGTGAAGAGGTAGGTCTTTGGGGAAGACCGTTGTAGGATATCAGTGGCTCTTTTTGCCAATAGGCCCATTATGTCATTTTTCAAAAGACCGCACTGGAATGTCACCCAACGGAGTTTTGCTCAGTAGCTCCCTGCAGCTGTGGACTCCGGAACTTTACTTTCTTACCCGAAGATGATTGAATCTCTGAAATTCAAACTCTGAGAATCACACCTTTATGAAGAATCAGATCACAAAAAAATGCACATAAATGCCTTTTATATACTTGCTAGGCATTGCCTGCCCATGTTGATGAGTGTTTCATAATGTTGCCTGACTATATACTGTTTTCTTAACGTTATTTATAACTAAGCCCTAGCATTAAGAATTCAATTGCATTGAAAAATATTGTTATAGCCCTCTCGTCTTGATATGAAAAATTTTAAAACGCAAGTATAATTATCTTGTACGCTTCTTAATCTTCTTCTTAGTAGTTCTTTTGCGCAAAACCCATTTTGAGGATATTTACTAAGCAAAACAAACAATCTTCCCAAATTTACCATCTGTAGGTCAAATAGTCAAAAAAGAAATATTTTTATCCATACGCCCGCGCTTCCACTTGACAATCATTATCGATAACGACCATATTTAACGGATCTTAACTCAAAAAAAGGGAGAGAATGCTTTCCTAATTTCAAGTCTAGAATTAATAGTTCTGGAAATCTCATGACGAGTGAGTTAGTGAGCTCCTTTTTCAAATACTTAAATGATAAATCTTCATGAATTTTCTTAAGACCAAATATAGTGGTTCCGTCAAATTTTGTATGCAAATTTCAGGAAAATTATTTTTTGGAAATTAAAAATACTTGCCATAATCCATACTATTAGATTGTTACACATTTATTACGTTGGACTTAGATCGTTCAGACTAAAAATAATTTTCAGAATTCACTTCTGTTTATTGTCAAACTTTTAATGCGTCATAAAACATATCTTTTGCTTATAATTTCTTTAAAAAATTAAATACACTGACGGAAAAAAAAATCTCAAGACCAAGAAAGACTTGTGTTACATAAACAAAATTTGGTAGGCGTGTTTATGCACCTGAAAGATGACATCGATTCAAATTTTGTGCTTCGCACTTCTTAAGGGTTGCGCCACTCATAGCTTTTAGAAATCAGGGTTGCTCTAAATGTACACAGTAAGGTTTGTGAGCGTTATTTATCTGTGAAATTTTATGTCTTGAGTTGATGTTTGCCAAGAATGCCTTTAAGAATTCGATAAAGCCATTATCAACCGATGACCGATTTTGACGAAGTCATGTAACAAGGCTATGAGAAGGCGAATTTTCTTTTCATGATATTGTAGAAAGCCTTCACCAGAATATATTCACTGGGCAGGATTAATGGCATCTGTGGTCAAAGAATGGTACTGTATCATAAAGGCTGGATTCCGGGCGGCCACGTGGCACTACTGAAATGGAATATCGCCGTATTCCGCGTAAGTTTGTGGAGCATCTTACTGCATCTACGTCTGAAATTCGAGATACAGTTGTTACCACATTGACACAACGAACTGTCAGAAATCGGTTACATCTAGGACAGCTTTCAGCATGACACCACCGTATTCCACTGACTCCAAATCATTGCCGTTAGTGACGTCAGTGGTGTCAAGCCATAGCTCTTTGAAGGACCGAGTGAAGATCTCTTTAGTTTTTTGATGGAAGCAGTTTCTGTTTTGGTGCCAGAGATGGCCATGTGCTGATCAGAAAGAGATCAGAGGAATGCCTCCAACCAAATTGTCTGTGACCCAAACGCACTGGACCTACACCTAGAGTCATGGTCGAGGGAGCAATTTCCTATGACAACAGAAGCACTTTCGTGGTTATCCCAAACACACTGACAGCAATTCTTTACAGTCTGGTAATTCAACCTATAGTGCAGCCTTCATAAACAACATTCAATGGGGAGTTGTCCAACAGGATAACGCTTGCCCTCACTGTCTACAGAGTGTTGCCATGCTAACTCATACTACGAGATCACCAGATCCGACTCCAATTGCACACGTGTGGGATATGATTGGATGACAGCTCCAGCATCTCACACTGCTAGCAATGACTGTCACAGTATTGCCACAACAAGTACAAAAAGCATGGAACTCCATACCACAAAGTAACTTTCTGTACCTGTATGACAGAATGCATGAAGGCTTGCATTTAAATTTCTGATGGTCACACCATTTATTTATGTAGCAGCGTTTCACATTTGAAATACATTTTCTTGAGCTTAAATCAATCTGTGTTTCTGAAAATTTAATTAATTTACCATATTAACTAAACAATTGCATAGCCCATATTTCATTAATCTACAATGAATTTTCTTGGTGTCGAGATTTTTTTCCCCATCGGCTGTTATAGCTAGCTAAAATCTCAATCGGAAATATGTTTCGTCAGTAAATAAATAGAGTTGCAATAAAAATTCACTTTAAATTATTACAATAATTATTTCACTACCTAATGAGAGAAGTACTTAAGTTTATATGCAAAATGAAAATTTAACGGACTTGTGATTTTAAACTTATTTCTGCTACTTTAAGACGTTATTTTGTGGTGTATGCACTTAAAATTTTGTTATATTTTTGAATCTCCCTATACATTTCAAAATGAATTGCATTAAATAGTGACATTTATTCCCCAGATTATTATAGTTTTGTGTGTCCAAAAATGTATCTGAAAGAAGTAATTTTTACTGAACTTGCTTTCTATATACACAGCATTTAAGTCTCTGTTAATAAATACACTAATGATAATAACACCGGTCACTGATATTTTTTTTTCTTTCTATCTTTGAGAGATTTGTATTTATTTTTAATTTCTGTAGTGAGATTATTAGTGTTAGTGTTTTTAAGAGACGCAGTATGTCCATGTGGTACTGAAATATTTATTCGGTGTTTTCTTCTTGTTGAAGATGGGAGTTTTTTTATTGAAGACATAAATTTAGATTCTTCAAAATATTCGATAAAGAACAGGGTTTGGAAAAAGGCAATGGACAAATTGTTGCTTGAGAAGAGTTGAAAACGTAATTATAATCCAAAAAAAGCCAATATTATCTCAATCTCTATTGTTATATAAGACTTAGTACAACACCATGTTTCAAATTTTGTGTGCATATATATATAAATCAATGAGTTGAACTATTTAAAAAAATATTTGGTCATTGATATACGCTATTTTATTTTTAAAAAAAAATTCATTATATTTTAACGTTATACCGTAAAATCTGGCGTATAACGCGCACTTTGAACACAAAAAATATGATCGAAATTTATGGGTGCGCGTTATATGCCGGGTAAGAAAATGATAGCTTCAAACATTATGAAAGATATAAATATAAAATGAAAATTAGACTTCTACGTAGATCGGAATAGAGTTTCTGCAAAAGAAATGACATACCTACTGAACTTAAGGGGTTGTTGTTAATGAAACATACTACTTTTCGTTTCAAAATTCTGAGATAATGACTTGAATAAATGACTTTAATACATAAGATCCTTTCACACATACATTTCAGGTTCTTTCTTAAAAAGGAGGGGGGGGGGAGTTATATGGCAAATGTACCAAAAATTAAAAAGTATAGCTTGAAAGCACAAGTGCGCATTATACACCAATGAAGTGGAATAGTAGACGAAAGTAATTAAATTTTAGTTCAAGATTGGAATATAGATTCATTTATAAATAATATTTCTAAAGTATATTTTATGTAATTTTCCTTTTTAAATCTTTGATTTGTCGCTTACTTTCAAGTTCAAAAATATAATGTATGTGTCTCTCATTTTCAAACAAAATTTAAAATTCCCTCTGAAAGCATCTGTTAGAATCTTTTTAAGGGAAGATCTTGATCGAATATGTATTGTATAATTTGTTAAGCCCAGAAAGATGATTCCGAATGCAAAAATTACATTAAGACCTGTTTTAAACATTTTGCAAAATTCACAAGAATGCTTGACATCTTTGGGGAATGGATGAATTTCCATATCGAATTGTATTTGGGCCTTGAACTGGAGAGGCCTGGATTGGGATTTACAAAATTCAACTTTTATTTGGAGTGAAAAATTTTTTTATTAATAAATTCTAAAGTGGTATGTAAGTTGCAGTAATATTTTTAAGAACATTTTTGACACGTGCATATTGAAACAAAGGGTTGTCAAAAAGTATTCAAAATTTGATTGACCTCTAAATCACAAAAATGGATTTTGGTTCTTTTTTTACAACGAAGTATATTTTGCTTAGTTCAGTCAAAAATTCAGTGTGTCAGTTGATACACTTATTAATTACAATATGTCGATGACGCAATATTACATCATATTACATTGAAATAGGACAGTTTTTGAGATGATAAAGTTCAGATTAAAATAGTATTTTCCCGTTAGGCGCGTAAACTGAAAGAATTGATTAGCACTCAATGTCTTGAAGGGTATTACACATACACACAAACACACACTCTCATACACACACACATACACACATATATACTGAGTGGTCCAGAATTCATAGCACAAACTTTAAGGGTAGATAAAGAACATTGTAACAATCATTTATTGAACAGGAATGTATAGGCGCAAGGGATGCGGTGAAGCACAAACACAAAAAATAAGAGACGAAAGCAAAGACAAAGTATTTATTGTAAGCGAATTTGAAAGTGTAATGTTTACAGTAACTGTTCAGAACATGAGCAATGGAGTCCAGCGGCTGCCCACATTACTGTACCACCCAGTGGAAGTTGGAGAAGATAGTTTGCCGGATTTAAAGCTTGTACTTGCTGAAAATGGAAGAGGTGTAAGCGATTTTCTTTTAAAACTCTACAAACGGACTGATGACCCACTCACACCTAAGTGATGAGCAACAGCTTTTTTACTTGACTGTGGTCTATCAGAAACTAAGATTTTTTTTCCAGGCTTGAAGTGCGTGCAGTTAGATACATCATGTCTAATGACGTAGAGCGAACGTGTTTCAAGAAGTTGACGATGTAACCGCTGAAAAGCTCTAGGATCCGGCATTCGTCTATCAGGAAACTGCACTTAATATATTCGTAGTGCAGCTCTGCTGTCACCATTTGCACGGCGATACATGTAATGCATGTTTCCATTTTTGGCACACGTAAAATTGTGACGGGCTCATCGCGCTTTCTATTAATTATCCTTTTGGGTTCTTTGGGGCCGAAAAAGACAAATTCTTTCCTACCAAATCCAGAAGCGAAACGTGATTTTGCAAATTAGGAACCTTTTAAATAGCAGAAGTTTAGCGTAAGAGAGGTGTGGCCTTTTGAGAAGTGATTATGCTAGTCTGAGTTTAAGGGCGTAAGCTGAAATAAGCCGATATTCCAGAGTTCAAGTCAAGGTGGATACCAATCCATGCAAGAAAAATAAACGACACTGAAGAATCGAGAGTTTTGCTGCTACCTAGGATATACAGTTAGGACCGTTCTACTAAATATTAGGAACTGTGTATAAACAGAGGTTAGGAGTAAGCGGTAAAGTAATTATAGTGGTCAGGATCACGCTTATTTGGTAATACGTATTGTGTGTTTCTCACCTCAGATCCGCTAAGTTTAAATATAAATATATTATCCTTCTATAGTATTTAAGTTAAAATCTTAATAAAGAGATATTAAGATTATGGCAACTCCTGGTTTTTCATTCACTCCCACACCCTAGGTTACGAAGATAACTAAGAAGTAAGGCATCACCTACTTGCGAATGCCTTACGAAGTCTCCTATTGTAGACTTCAGCACAACTGAGAAGTGCGTTTTCCCCTACTGAGAGGCATCATGTTGAACGGTGGATAGACATCTACAGACCCCTACTGGCAACTGAGCCGCCCGATAACTACATTTACTCTTTTCGCCCCCCCCCCCCCTGTTTTGCGCCTCACCGCGTAACTTGCGTCCATACATTCCTATACAATAAATAATTGTTACAATGTATTGTATCTACCCTTAAAGTTTATACCACGAATATTCGGGACCACCCAATATATATTAATTAAAAATAAAACTTCTAATAGAACAATGCTAAAATTCTTTTTCATCTTTAAAAGACAAAAAGAGGAAAATTTTTTCATAAAGAGGACCTCTTTGAAAGATCCCTATACAAATAAATACAAAATAGAATTCCAGACCAGAACAAACAAACGATACTTTTATTTTCCTTATTCGTCGTACACACCAACCAAAATCAATCTCTTCCCTCAAATCCAAGCTCTTCACACAAATGTAACAGAAAGTTTAGATTTTAATTAACTTTTCCTCGCAGTAAGTTGTCCATCAAATGTCGTGGGCTGTAATTAAAACTCACGAATCCCAAACGCATCACGAGTTCCATCCAGCCAATCTCCGCTCATCATATTCACTGACTGACCAATCACTTGAGGGATTAATTCTAAAATGGAAATGTGCTTCTGTGAAGTACTTGAATGACTGAGCATTTCAACGCGTATCTATCTAGATGAAATGAATGATTTAATCTTTTGACATTCATTGCGCTTCAAAGAATTCCAGTAAAATAATCATTGTATCGACTGAATTAAAACAGTTATCTTTGACTGATAATGAAAGAAATGAAGTAACTGCTAATGTTCAGTAATAACATACCATCTTGAGAATTAAGTTCCACAATTTTAACATTATATTAGATATATAATTCTGACAAAAAAGTCAATATTAGAATAGAAAAGTAATTATTGTTACCCAAATGATTTATTGAACATGAATTTAACTGAACATAATTATGAACTAAGGTATCCGAATACGTTCAGAACCGTGATTTTAGATATGCTTATAAATTGATAATATTTATGATATTTAGAGTCTCTTAAATTAGAAACCGTATACAAAATTGTTTTAAGAATATCATTACAATAAAAAAATATTTAAGTACAATATTTTGACAAAAAATGAACATAGAATGACTCATTTTCAAGACGTTCTCCTTTCATGAAAAATGCTTCTATTGTAATAATACTTCGCCTGTATATAGCTCAGACCTATGTGAAGAGGCTCAACCAGAATTTTCAAAATATATAACTTACAAGTGGGTTTATCCATGTTTTACGACAATAGAGGGGAGAAATTTTAAGAAAAAAACGCAGATAATTATTTCAATGGGTTTTAACTCTGAAAGTAATGTGAATTTTTCAAAAATCATAGTTCAGACTCTCTGGAGAAGTCTTGACTTTATATAAGCACACACACACACACAAAATATTATTATTTTAGAAGCGTTTTTTATAAAAGGAGAACATTTTGAAAAAAGATTATTCTAAATTAATTTTTTGCCAAAATATTGTATTTAAGTAATTTCTTTTATCAAAATGTCCTTAAAACAATTTTATACGTGTATTCTAATCTAAGTGACACTAAATATCATGAAAATTATACATTTATGCGCTTTTTTAAAATCACGGTCTCGAACGTAGTCGGATACCTTAAAATAAATATAAAAACCAAATTTTGCATATGCAGTCGGACCTCTATATAACAAAGTCGCTAAGTCTCGAAAAAAAGTTCGTTATATGGAAATTCTATTATATAGAGGCTCATCGTTTAATACACGTTATATAAACAACATGAAACAAATTTTAAATTCATAAACACTATACAGGGTCCCTAGCCTTAAAGTGACCCACCAGCTAATTCCCGAACCATACGGTTTAGACATGCACTTCCAATTTGAAAAATGTTTTAAAAATGTAAAGAATGTTTTTAAATGCTTTTTTCAAACAAAAAAAACAAACAAAAAACAAAAAAAGATTTACAAAAAAAAATTAGAAAAATTAAATTTTTATACGGTCTCCAGGTCCAATAAATTATATTTAGGAAAAGATGCAGTACACAAAAACAAAGTAAACACAAAAAGTTTCATTTTATTACTTTTAAAACTGACCGAGTTATGCCTACATAAAGTTGAAGCATCTGAATTGCTCAGAAAAGGGGGTCGTATACAAATTGAATTTAGAGAACAAAATTTCACTATCTACTAAAAGATCACAAACGAAAACATCGTAGTAAACATCATAGATTGATAATTTGTATTGCTATATGGCAAACAATAAAAGTTAAATTTAAAAAAAAGAACTTGTCCCGAAAAGATTTAAACAGCTTTTTTAAACAAATAGCAGCAAAAGAATACATGATCTGCAGTTCAAATCATAGCATAATGTGGAATGCTGCTCCAATCATGTGTGTGTGAATCAGGGGCTTTATTATATCAGAATGACCAAATTAAAATACTGTTCAAAATGACTGAATTCCACCGCAGAAATGCTGTACCAAACCCGCGTCAGAAACTCCATCTGTAGCCTCTGCAACCTTTTGACCTCCGTAGCCGATTATTCGAGTGTCAAATGTCTGCGCCAAAAATGTACATGGTTGCGCAGATTTGTGTGCGGGGGTACCATCATGCTGATACCACGTGCGTGACAAATCCCGTAAGGAAACTTCATCTTCTAAAAAATCGGCTAACGGTCCAGATAAAATTTCCGTGTATGATTCTGATGTTAAAGGTCCATCGAAATATATTGGGCCAGTTAAGGGGCTCTTCCATATTCCGCACCACACATTCCCCGACCAACGCACTTGGTGGCGATTCGGTCGTATTAGATGTGGGTTTTGGAGGGACCAATAATTCCTATTCTGTGTATTAATAGTGCCTTGCTTCGAGAACTGGCATTCATTCGACCACAAAACTTCATTCAAAAAATCTGGATTTTCATCCAATGTGTTTAACACGAAATTGCAAAAATCAAAACGACGTTCCTGGTCTGCGGGCATTAGTTCCAGCGCCAGGACTGGATGATAAGGATATGCACCGTACGTATGTAATATTTTCCACACCGTCGACTTTGAGTAGGAACAAGCCTTGCTAATATTCCGGACACTACTTTCAGGATGAACCAGGGCATATCCTAGAACATCTTTAGTGGGTATACGCTGAAGGTGTGGCACGAGATAAGGGAATACGTCTATGACAACTCCTAGTTTTATACAAGCTTTGAACAGCACTGGCAATTGTACAATAAAATGGATGTCTTCAACTTGGAAATTTAATGGCATGAAGTCTTGCCGCCTCTCTCTTATTTCGACTATACTGCCCATACAACAGTACAATTTCGCAGTATTCTTCATTTGTATACATCTCGTTCTCCCGTACTAGAATTCGTAATATTAGAATACGACCGTATGCAATTATAAACGACTACACAACAGATTTTCAATGTTCGCCATGGTCAGTACCGCAGTAAATCAGTCTGAAGCAGCAGCAAATAAACCTATTTTTTTTAAACTGCTTTTGAAATGTTTTCTTACTCCAAAGTATTTTATTTTGTCTATATTTTACATGTACACATAATAAATTTTACTTCTTAAGTACTCAATTATTGTAATATTAACTTGAAATTTAAAAACGATCTACATAAGAATAATGTGTGTAAGAGCGAAAGTGTCCTGGCAAAGTTCCAATTAATTTCACTTATGGAAACGGACCCTTACTAGCTTCTTAAAAATGGTCCAGATAATGGATGAAACGTATGATTTTCAAAGTTCTATAACTCGGCCAGTTTTTATTATAATAAAATGAAACATTCTGTGTTTTCTTTATTTTTGTGTACTGCATCTTTTCCTAAATATAAGTGATAGGACCTGAGGACCGTGTTTAAAGTTTTGTAATTTTTTTTAATTGGGTTTTTTGGTTCGAAAAGCCTGTAAAAACATTCTTTACCTTTTTTAAAACGTTTTCAAATTGGAAGCGCATGTCTAAACTGAACGTTTCGGGAATTAGCTTTTGGGTCACTTTAAGGCTGGACACCCTGTATATTAGAAAAAAAGAATTATTCACACCTTTTTTAAAAAATTAATATATGTTTATTTTATATTTCTTACCCATTAAAAATGAATGAAAGAAAGAAAAACTGCAAGGAAAACAAGAAAAAAGAATGTCGAAGAATTTACTATATTTTCAATATTAAGAAAAAGATTTTAAACTAAATTTAATGAATTTTAAAGACATTTTATAATTTACAGCATACAAGTAATATTAAACATACATTATTTTATAATTAGAACTCAGTGGTCACGGGACAACTCCTCTGAGTGTGAAAGAGAATATCAAAGATGTTTGTAGTGAACTGGGCAACGGGGGATAAAGATTGCACTTTTTGGATGAAACATCCAGAACTATTGCTCTCGGTTAGTTAGGATCTAATAAAACCAGTTCAAGATTTATGACCACTATAAAATGATTTAAAGAGAGAATAACTTGAAATTTTTTCAGAAATACTTAAAAAAAAAGTAAGAACAAAAATTGGTTCACAAAAGGAAATGTTCGTTATATAGAAAATGCACTTAGCTATAGAGAGGTTGTTTCACGAAGAAAACCGTGAATGTTCCAAGAAAAATTCGCAATATAGAAGTTCGACTGTATTATACGTGTACTGTGTGGCACTGATCGTGCAACATAATCATGATCCTTCGATCGTGGGTGTGAGAGTTTTCAAGTAAGAATCAGACATTTCTCAAGTGAAACCCTTTTATCTCTTTTAACACTTATTACACTTTATAAGATTTACTGTGAATGCGCTCCAATGACCTAACAAGAACAATCAAACTTATTAAGGTATACGACTACGTTCGGAACCGTGATTTTGCAAAAGCGTATAAATGGATAATATTTATGATATTTAGTGTCACTTAGATTAGGAAACGTATATAAAACTGTTTTAAGAATATTATTACAGTAAAAAAATATTTAAGTAAAATACTTTGACCAAAATCAACATAGAATGACCCATTTTCAAAACATTCTCTTTTTATGAAAAATGCTTCTGTCATAATAATTTGCCTGTATATAGCTCAGACCTCTGTACAGAAGTTCAACTAGAATTTTTGAAACATATAACTTAGAAGTGGATTTATCCAAGTTTTACTACAACTGAGGGAAAAATTTTAAGAAAAAAATGCCGATAATTATTTCAATCGGTGGAACTCTGAAAATAATGTGAATTTTTCAAAAATCTTAGTTGAGACTCTCTGGAGAAATCTTTACTTTATATAAGCACACACACACAAAATATTATTATTATAAAATCACTTTTTATAAAAGGTGAACATTTTGAAAATAGATTATTCTAAGTTAATTTTTTGACAACATATTGTATTTAAATGATTTTTTTTGTCATAATGTCCTTAAAACAATTTTATACATGTATTCTAATCTAAGTGACACTAAATATCATGAAAATTATCCATTTATGCGCTTTTTTAAAATTATGGTTCCGAACGTAGATGGATACCTTAATCTAACTATAGTATATATATGAGTACTTATCTATTCTCCTGAACGCTCTTGCTGAAACACTCGCTGAATCATAAGTTTAACGGTGGAAGGCTTCTCTTTCACTTAATCTTTCCTTCTGTAATTAATAATACTAAGAGCGACTCTCAGTCTCTCACCCTATGTTTCTTCTTATACTCAATTTCTAACAATTTCTGCCTACTCCACGGCTAACACTTAAATAGAGCTTGCATTTACATAAAGTTAAATAATTTCTACAAAAAGCGGTTTTCAACTAAATTCACAGCTAAAAGAAGAGCGTTTTTCCCCAAGAGGGTTTGTGGAAGCCCTAATAGAACCCGTTAAAGCATCAAGATGGAATGACCACAAAATTAGGAACATTTTCATTTTAACTTCACAATGTTCAGGAAAAAACAAAAACAGCTATAATACATTTATTATATATGTTGACTAAATAAAAACTACGTAAAAAAATAATGCATAAAATAGAATATTTAAAGTTAAAACTGACATTAGGTAAATTAGGATTAAACTAAAATTAAGTTTACAGCATCAGATTAGGAAAAAATGAAAATGTTTTAATATATAGGATGGATAACAATATAAGATGAAAAAGTGTATCTGTTTATTTTCCAACTACAAATTAACTATCTAAAACTGCCATTGCGCCTAGAGAGGAAAAAAATAATGTTTTCAGAACTATCATGTTGCTTGAAGTGTGATGATTCAAAATATATAATGCATATTTTTTAAAACTTTGGACACTCTTTATTTGAAAAGAATGTTTAATATTATTATAATATGTACCAACTTTTTTGTTCTATAATTATAGTTCTGTGAGGTCTATCTAAAAC
Source organism: Trichonephila inaurata madagascariensis (assembly GCA_019973955.1). Lineage (NCBI taxonomy): Eukaryota > Metazoa > Arthropoda > Arachnida > Araneae > Nephilidae > Trichonephila > Trichonephila inaurata. The sequence goes on along the minus strand of BMAV01015616.1, from coordinate 47,882 downwards.
ATATTTAATTATTAATATCTAGTGCACTTTTTTTTTGTCAAAAATTCAGTACATGAGAGTTAAATTGTTGGAGAAAATTGATTATTTGAGTTATTTATCTTAATGTGTTTAATATTATCGGAATTAGATTACTTAAATTAGTTTTTTGTTCATTGCTTGTTAGTAAAATTTATGAAAAAGTTATTCATATTCTCTGTATTGTTACACTACTGGTCATTAAATCTGTTACACGAAGAAGTGTAAATAACAAATTGATATTTATTGGACATATACACAGAGTTACTCATAATATCCTTAAGGATTCCTCCCACCTAAAAAAACACCTTGCATGGCTAAGGACGCTATCAGCTGAAAAAAGTTTAAAGCGACCACCACTGACGGGCAGTAAATTTTGAAGAAACATATTTCTGCGATAAAATAAATTTCTTGCAACAAACACAATAAAGTTCATTGCTTGTAAAAAGATGTTTCAATAAATTAGCTCAAATGTTAGTGATAATGCACCTCTTAAATATTCCTTTTATAATCAAGAAAAAAAGTGGTAACAAGAACAAAAAAAATTAAAAGTTTATTTTTACTCTTATTATTATATTTTGGTTTTAATATTCAGAAGTTTAAATTTTATTGTTGCTGTATTGGGAGGGTTTGCTGGATATTAATTTCTCGGGACCTCTATGCTTGTAAATTTCTTCAACACTTACCCATTTGTTGTTTCCAGTATAATTCAGGGGTATTCATAATTTCTTCCGGGATGAATACAGCAAAAAATTACATGTAAAAAGTACAGAAACAATTCAGTATTTATTTACATCAAAGTTTATCAAACTTTCAATGTTTACGACCCAATATTCAATCATAGTTTTAACTGCACCCTTCATCACAAAATATAACACTGCATTCAATCCAATAATACTGTACTTCAGTGCTTCTCAAAGTTTCAATATTCGTGACCCAATATTTAATCATAATTTTCATCACGCCCCCCCTCATACAATAAAAATCTATTGAATTCAATAATAATGTACTTGGCGCAAAACTACAATATGACCTTAACTTCTTAAGGACAACCGGGGTATATAAAAGTCTAGCTTAGTCAAAGCTTTAATTTCCCCTGACGTATATATACGTCTTTACGAGAAACGATCTTTTCTGCGCAAGACTATGCATGAAATATTCCGAAGGCTGTGGAATGCAATAAAAGAACCTTGACAACGTTTACGAAAGATTTACTATATTTTGTGATTATTTGCTTTTATTCTCCTTCCTCCCCCGAATTACGCCTACGAGTGGTGTTTAGGCATCGGTGTTTAAATTTATGGAAGCTTTAATCGCAAAGGGCGATTTCAAATATAAAACCGTATAAATTATAAAGTTGGATGTTAATTTTTTGCATATATTTTTTATAAATGACAATCCCATGGGGGTCACTGGTAATTATTAAACTTGTTCTTTTTACTTCGAAAATGTTAAATTAATCATAAAAATATACGTTAAATAGAATTCGATACATTTATAAGTGTAATATATCAGAGTGCAAATGTATATATATTTTTTTTATGTCAGAATGTATTTTGTTTGCTTACTTTCAATAAATTAATAATTTTTAAAAATAATCTTTCATTTTTGATTTTTACATATATTCGCGCCGCCCCCCTCGCTGTAGAGTTGTCACGCCCCCGCGTAATGCATCCCACAGTTTGAGAAACGCTTCTGTGCTTTGAAGCTAAATCCACAATACGACTTTAATCTTTTAAGTGACACCGGCGTATATAAACATCGCGCCCAGTCAAGGCGTGAATTGTCTCGGACGTATATATACGTATTTCCGAAGAACAATCTTTTATGCACTGCTATCCATAAAATTATTCCAAAGGTTTTGGAATGCATAAAAAGATATTGACAGTGTTTGCGAAGGATTTACTTATTTCAGAGAATTTGCTTTCTAATTCCTCCCCCACCGCAATATGATTTACATTACATGTAAGTACGCGGAAAAAACGGTGCCAGTGGGAAGCAAATCGCGTAACTTTAACTTAGCAATATAAAGGGATTCATTATAAACTCTACAAATTATCAAGATAAGTGTTAATTTTTGTATATAATTTTATGTATGACAAGTCCATACGGGACACTGGTACTTATTAAGTTTGTGCTTAACTTAGTATTGTTAAATTAATTATAAAATACATTATGTAGTACTGATACATTTTCAAGTGTATAATTTCAGTGTAAATATGTACTTTACTTTTATTACGTCAGAATATATTTTATTTGTTTATTTTAATTAAATTCATAATTTTTTAAATAATCTTTTGATTTTGATATTTCAATATGCTCTTGCCTCCCTCGCAGAGTTATTACGCCCTCTTAAAGGGGCGCGCCCCACAGTTTCAGAAACGCTGATTTACATACTATACTGGTGTCCTAAGGGTAAAACATCTAGGTCACACGGCATACATGAATGCAATATCCACCCTACACACTACTGGCCCATGCAGCCTATCAACGTTAGTGACAGAACTTGTTATTCTTTCATGCATTTATGCTACACCATGAAAAATAAATGGTTTGGTTTTATTTAAGAGAATTTCAAAGTTTTTTTCGATACCTCGTGCATTCAATAACGTTGATTACTATTTTGAGAAGGGTGTGACAGGGACTATACCAAGGGTGGTGAACCTTTATGGATCAAATCGTTCTCTAAAGAAAAGAGTTTTAATAAGAGGTACAAACACAATTTCGACGTGATTATTGAGAAAGTAATAAACTTAAATACCAAACACAAAAACTCTTTTATTTACTACGGAAAAGCCACCAGTAGCTGTAAATGTTTTAGCTGCATGTATTCAAATTAAAGTAACATTAGTGTGAGTTCTGTTGTTGAAGCTCGGATGACAAATAACTTATAGTAGGATTTTAAGATGTTACTTTTAGTAGAATGCATGCTCACAATTGGAGTCATCTGTCAATAGGTTTTTAAGTAATTAATTATTTTTGCTGTGGTTAACTTTTTTGACTAGAGGATTTGTGATTTGTTTCAAAATGCCGTTTTACAAATGATGTTCTGCACACCACTATTCCAGAATATTAAAAACGCATCGCTTTGCCGCCTTTACTAATAATGCCATATTTCAAGAATCACCAAATTTGAAATTCTCTGTTACACTTACTATTTTGCCTTTTTTTATTATTTTGCTGAACTAGTTATGTTTAATAACACTTAAAAATCATAAATATAACGCAAATAATCTTTAAAGTACAACTGTTTCAATGCAATTGACTATGCTATGCGTAGACAAACTTTGCATCATAAGCAATTGTAATCCAAGACGCAACTAAGGCAAAACAATAACAAACGAGTGTGCTCCCCGCCGCAACGCGACCTATCACTAGCGTTTGTTCGAAGTACTTTATAGTGAACTTTGTTATTTTGAAATAAAATACAAACCATTTTTTGATAGCGGGCGTGCCCGAAATACTGTGTCGCGTGCCATTTATGGCACTTGTGCCAATGGTTCGCCATCCCTGGACTAGACTATCGCATTGATGTATGCCGTGTAATCAATTTTCCACACATCAAAAATACCCTTAATTGTGTTCTTCGTCGAGTCCCGTTACCGCCATCAAAACAAGTTCGTTCCTTTGAAAATTATAAGGAAAGGTATATGGTATATGCCAAAACACCTTACAATAGCTGCAAATGAACATTTTTTTAAACAAAATAATGTAATTTTTCGCGCCTAATTTTAACAAGCGAAATGGCGCCAAGAAAGCGCATCATCAATGCTAGCCTGTGTTAGCGTTGCCATTGTTTAACATACCTGTAAGTTGCTGCAGCAAGTCCACGGTTACTTCTTTTGAATTTCATGTAACCAAACCCCCAAGTATCCAAATGACCACCTTTAAACTACCATCTTCAAACCCGGGAGGCACTGCCCGTCAGTGTAAGTTAATTGTCCCAAACGTATATATACGTCTTTCCGAAGTACGATCTTTTCTGTGTGCACTGCTATCCAATAAATTATACCGAAGGCTTTGGAATGTACAACAATGAACTTCACAGTGTTTGGAAGGATTTATTTATTTTAGAAGATTTGCTTTTTTACTATTCATTTCCTGTCCCCCACCTCAGTACACCAGATACACTCACCCACCTGTTAAACGGTGGCATTGGGGAGCGAATCACGTAAATTTCAATCAGCTTTTAAGGGATTAATTTTAAACCGTACAAACACTTATGCATCCATCATGACCCCACAAATTGAAAGGTGATTCATCTGAAAAGGCAACTTGGTGCCAATCAGCTTGCTAGGCTCTCTGCTCATGAGCCCATTGCAGACGTGCCACTACATGGAAGGTCGGCTTTAGGATTTCCCTGTATAAAAACACCCTGTTCCACCTATATACGCAGCTAGAGGGACGAAGTTTATATTTAAAAATATCCATAGCAGTAGACTAACGTGGTACGGGCACCGCTGTCTTAAAGCTTTACACCGCGTACGTCATGGCATGTAGTGCCGATCGTCACGCACTGACGTCATCTCTCCTTCGTCCACCGCTGTTTTTCGAGTTGTTCGGTGCTCGTCGGTGCACTGCTTCCAAACTCGCATCACTGTGGAACTGTTCCGCTGCACACAAGCTCCTTTTGATCAACAGAAAATCCCAACTTCATGAAGGCCGATAATGATCCTCATTCAAACCCGTGTGTTAAGCTGGAATTTTTGCTTATTTCGTAGTGGAGGCATACATAGTTCTAACTAAACGTTCGCCACTAACAAATAACCATTAACTTTTTTCAACCTTTCACTACAGCCCCCTAATGATATGCTCTCAGCATCAGTTCAAAGGTCGCTGCCACGCCGCGCATGTGCTGTGGCTCTGAAAATGTATTATTTTACGTAACATCCTGTATTTGATATTTGGTGCAAAGTTCATTTAATTCTGATGATTCCTTCATTTTATTGCATTGTTTACAAATAGCGGTATATGTAAACCAGGTTTCTGTTGATACTACACTGAGACTTCAGAAAAGAAGTGTTTTTAATAACATTGAAGATTGCCATGATTCACCAATCTGAGTTTTTTTAATGGATATTAAACGTATGGTTATTTTTCTTTTATATAAGAAATAAAACAAACTAGAACAATTCTGCACGGAAACGTTGTGCTATCATTGTAATAGTCTGTGAGTTATCATCACCACAGTAGCTGGACAAAACCTCATATTGAGAGTATTTCAACGAGAATATATTATTAGCTATTTTATTTATTGCTCTTTTTTCTTCGAATATGTTTTTTTTTATCTATTTCGGTATTGTTTTATATTTTGGGAATTACGGGCATGTTCGGAAAATAAGAATCGTTTCTTTCTAACGCAGCTGTAGTAACAAAGTTCAACGATTTGTAAACTTTTCTCTACTAGATGGTCAAAACTGTCACATCATTAGAGAAAGCTTGAGTGAATTTTACATGCGTTAGTGAACACTCGTAATGTTTAAGACGATTGCTGATCCCACCGACTGGGAAGTGCATTCTGTAATAATATTTTTTTTAGCGTAAGAAATGTTAACACTAGAACGTCCGCCGGTGTTTCGCTGATTTGTTGCCTATTGTTCTTTCTGCATTTTGCTGGGACCTTGTAAAATTTTTGTAACTTTTAATCATTTTCTATGGTTATTACGCAGAAAAATTGTTTGGCTCTAGGTTACTTAGGAGTAATTTTACTTTTAAATATAACTTGAATATCCGCTGGTGTTGTTACGACACCAAGGCAATTTATCATTATCAAATAGCTGTCGTTCAGCAAAAGATAGTTCACTAAGTAGATAGAAGTAGATACTTATTATTTGTAGTATAAAAGTTTTTATAGTAGATACTTAGTAAAAAAGCTTCCAGAAGTAAAATTGCACATTTATTTGTCCTTGAATGCACAAGCTATTGGGTTCATAGCAGAAATGAGTCGGCCGCGGTACCCAAAGGGGGTCAAATGGATCATGGCTGGCGGGGGTTTCGAGTCCAGACCACTAAAGACCCACCATGGGGAGCGATGCAGGGGAAATCGCGAGGCTTAAACGTCCCCCGATGGGGTTTGGGTTTAGGAGGGGGTGCCGCTACGGTGTCGTCCTCATCAATTAACCAGGGTTAAAATTACGGGGTCCGCCCAAAACCCTCGTGTAACTTAAGAAGGGACGTTAATTTCACCAGCAGAAAAGAGTCGATATAAAATCGGGGGTGTCTGGTTTTTGTTTAAGCAATTACTTACCGTAAGTGCAAAAAGAAAAATGAAATAAATTTGAATTTAAAAATTACAAATTTAAAAAAACGCAAAGAAAAAATAGAGTGTTGGAAAAAACGAAAAATGCGTGTTTCTCCTATGAAAATCTTGTGTGGGAGATGTACAGGAAAAAGTGAATATATCACTGTATTAATTGCAAATGAGGTATATACAAAACATTATGAATGAAAACGGTAATTAATGATGACAATTTCCCTTCTCCCAAAAACATGATTTTGTTATTATATTAATTTTAAAATATAATTTTTTTTCCCCTTTCAAAGAAAGGTATCCCAATGTTTAACCCTGATTTTTCCGATAAATGGATAATATTTGTGATATTTTTTACCACTTAGATTAGAAAATGTGAAAAAAATTTTTTTTAAGAATAACAAAAAAAAAATTCAAGAAAATTTTTTTTGAAAAAAATTTAAATGAATGATCCATTTTCAAAAATTCTCCTTTTCTAAAAAAATGTTCTATTGTAATAATTTTTTTGGTATATAGCTAGGATCAGAGGCTCAACTAGAATGCTTGAAATACATAACTTAGAAGTTTTTTTCCATTTTTTTTACAAAAGGGGTTTTAAAAAAAAAAAAAAAAAACGCCGATAATTATGTCAAGGGGTTGAAACCCTTAAAAAATAAGGGAATTTTTTAAAAAAAAAAATTTTCCTGAAGAAATGTTTCTTTTATATCAAAAATTTTATTATTTTAGAAGTATTTTTTAAAAGGGAACATTTTAAAAAAAATGTTATTCTAATTTTTTTTTGCCAAAATTTATTTAATTTTTTTATCAAACTGTCCAAAAAAAACTTTTTTTATAATGTTTTCAATCTAATAATAAATACCATGAAAATTATCCATTTATGCGCTTTTTTAAAATCTCGGCTCCGAACGTAGTCGGATAACTCAAGTAATTTGTTTTGTTACTTTTTAATGATATAAAGGGTCATAATACATGTGATAATTACATGAAATAATATCCAAAAAGTCTCAAAACCGAACTCTACTGAACAGTGGTCAAGCATTTAGTTATTACAATTATTTTGTACATTTATATTACGGTGTCGAAACGACACCGGCGGACGTTTAAGGGTATACGAAATTCGTGACGTTCTAGTTTTAAAACAAAATTTGTCGTCAACTTGAAAAGGTTTATAGTGAAGAATGTAATGAGTTATAAAATGGTGAGAAAGTAGAAATTCGACAATTCAATGATGAGCGCATCCAGTTCTTGACTAAACATAGAGTGGGCTGCTTTTTATAGTTAATGACGGTATGGTTGAAAAAGTGAATGGACAAATTTGTGAAAACAGACGGTTCAAAATAAGATTGCATTTTGATGAATTTGCACAAACAACTGTTCAGCAATGCCACTCTTTACTGTTGGCATCTTTTCCTTGAAGAGGTTATAGACAAGTTGGTTTTCCCATGTGACAAATGTCTAAGCAATGGTAGTAACTATGCATAAAAAATAATTTCCGAGTATCTCTTTTATGCAAAATTACATTTTATTTCGAAAAATAAAAAACGTTGTATGTGATTTTTTCCAAAACGGTACTTAGTTTCAGGACACACCTCGTACTTCCCCTTTTTGGTCATTTCATTTTTTTGCTGAATGAACGAGATGGTCATCTATTGTTTTCAGGGAGTAAGAAAGGAATGACTTTTTGTTGGAGGGTATAAATATTATATTTTTTGGAAAGTATTGGAGAGAGATCAATACTATAACGTGTTCGGATTAACATTTCTATGAACTGAAAGATTGAAAACTGTACTTTGAAGAATCTTTGGATAAAGAGGATGACCTATATATGGTGACCTCGAGTGAAGTGTGTGTGAACTAGCCACCTTTGAGTCCAAAGTGTATGACTTAGACAAATAGACGAAAGGAAATCTCTAGTCAGTACAGTCGTTGAACGCTTTTATTCCTATTCTTTGTAGTTTGTGGCTTGCAGAAGTAGGGGTCGCTGTAGCTTCTACACGCATAATATACGTCAATACCCAAAATATAAATAGACGTAAAATATGTTTGAAAATATAAAATATATATAAGGAAATTGATTCAACTATCATTAAAAAGATGATTTTATCAGTGGCGTAACGGAGAATATTAGGGCCCCCTGAAAATTCAGGTTTTGGGTCCCAATCCCAAATACGTACATGGAGTCAGTCAGGCTTCGGGCCCCCTAGGACTCCTGGGCTCCCCGCGATGTGGGGAGTACGTGTTAAGCCACTTTATTTTATTACAATTTAACTATATAGTTAACTAGATTTAACTATATTAATTCTAAAATTTACAATTGTTTTCCAATTTAATAACATTCTTTATAACTGCTTAGGATAAAGTGATCATATTTCGTGGGGAATAAAATGACCTGGCATTTCCCTGGTGGGAAAGTGTGAACATTTACAAATGATATATGAAATGGCTTACAATTTATATTATTATATTAAAATTCTTCTACTCACTCCTACCGCTACAGTTGCATCAGAACCAATAGTGCTTAGTTTCCGAATATGCCTCATATATGACGTATTTCTTTCTGAAAGGTTTACTTATATTTATATCGAAATTTCGCTACTGCTCTGCCAAATAATTAATATTTTTAGTATTAAAAATTTAAAGAAAGAAAAACTGTTTAGGAAATGTATATAAGTATGTCTCAGAATGTTTTATAATCCATAATTAAAATTTTCTGGAGTTAATTACGAATAAATCCAAACAAGGAATAAATGAAACCAAAATATCAAACCAGTTTACTGTTCTTCATATTTTACTAAATGATATTCATCAAAACCATAAGCTCATTTTAAAAATATATTTAAATTTCTAGATTTTTAATTGAGTTACCTTCATTATTCAGGAGATATTAAGTTTTTGAAACAAAATTACCATTAAAACCGCGAAATGCGATTAAATGTCTTTTTAAACCGAACAATTACCAGTAACTTCTCTTTCACAATAATATTCCCCATTTCTTAATTAACGAGTGAATCATTTTCATACCGAGATATAAAAAACATAAATAAAGAAGTTTTCATTAAAATTGTGTTTCGAACCCTAAAATTAGATTATAATGATTAAAGTGTCTGACTAGATTCGAAAACGAGAGTTAATAAACTGTATAAATGAATATATATTTTGTCAGTTGCATAGGACTGATAAACGGTTTTAAGAATATTGCTACAGTAAAAATTATTTAAACTCAATTTTTTCGCATACTAATAATGTATTTAAAAATATTCAAAAATTTTATAATACATTAGAATAACGGACCACTTATGTTAATTGGTTATAAATTAAATTGATTCAGTTACTCGTAAAATAGAAAACCACGACTGTGGCAGTTTAGCAATTCTATTACATTCCCACTAAATTGTTAAAACTGAAAGAATCCCCCCCCCCATTCCCGTTTTTATAATAAATATAATTCTTATGCTTGAAGAACATCAAGTATAATAAGAGCAAATCTGCTGGAAATGCAGTTTTATTATTGAGCTGGTATAATCCATCATCTTGCAAAAGCACCTGGGCGGAAATTTTCATTAAGTACATTCAACGGAAATATCTACGGATTTTTTTTTCTTTTTTTTCTTTTCTCATACTTTCTTCGCCTTTTTTCAGTATTATGGACTCTCTTCCGAGAACGTACGATAACGAGAATCGTTCTTCTTTTCTTGACCGAGCTCTTCTAAGACTGGATGTGACAGTCATCACCTTCTGTGAATGAGTGATGAATCACCATTTCATTCTCTCTCAAGGGTGTAAGTTCCATTGAGGGGTTAGTCACCATGTCGAGAACTAAGGATTGGGATCCTTTTGATCTCCAGTATTAAATATTTTGTTTTGGACCAGGATCTACTGTCTGTAAATATTTGAGGATTGTGTTTACAATTGTGTGTAAGAATTGGAAAAAAGTTGAAAACTCAAAAAAAAAAAAAAAAAAACTTCTTTTTTTTCAGAAAATAAATTTTGTTTTGGACACAGGTTCTTATTGTCTGTAAATATTTAATGATAATGTTGAGACAATTGTGTGTAAGAATTGGAACAATAGTTGTAAGCTCTGAAATCTAAAAAAAAAAAAACTTCTTTCTTTACAGAACAGACATTTCGTTTTCTACAAATATTTACAGACAGGTTCTACTGTCTATAAATATTTAAGGATTTTGCATAAGAATTAGAACATGAGTTGTAGGAGGAGATCTAAGGAAAAATTTTCCCTTTCCCCTTACTAAAGGGGACATTTTTTTTTTGGAAAAATATTCTCCCGTCTGAAAAATTTTTTAAGGATTGTGTTTACGATTGTGTATGAGAATCGGAACAAAAGTTGTAAGCTGAAATATAAAGAAAACAATTCATTTCCTTACTGAAGAGACATTTTGTTTTGGACACAGATTCTACTGCCTGTAAATATTTAAGGATTGTGTTTACGATTGTGTACAAGAAATAAAATAAAAGTTTTAAGCTGAAATCTAAGAAAAAAAACTCTTTTTTTCTTTACATGTAATGTCTCAAAGGACATCAATGTTTGAGGTTTCGAGCAACGATCACAGCCATAGGACTTTAAACATAATTTTATTATTATCTTCACTTAATCACGCAACACAATTAAAGAAAGAGAATGCATTTTACATTAAACTCGAAAGAACCATTGCTTATAGGATTAATATACCTATCACATAAATAAACGTACTTATCTGAAAACTGAAGTGTTCTTGACTCTTTTACTTGTACTCTCTTCAAATAACTTGCTTTATTACACTACCTCCGGTCGTAATCTGATTCACGCTGCAATCTTCGCTATCAACCCTCCTCGTCTACTCTAATGCAAATGCTTAAATATAATATCTCGTTTGCCAAAAATCTCGTCTTCTTCACCGAGCCAGGTTTTTAACTGAACTCACAGTTAAAGATTAATTTAATCCAAGAGGATTAGTAGAAGAATTGGGGATAGATCCGTTACATACAGAAGAGACACCTTGTTTTGGACACAGTTCCTGTAAATATTTAAGGATTGTGTTTACGACTGAAGTGACGTCATAGTCATATGATAATGATAACCACGTATATCTGGAAAATCAGTTCAAAAACTCATGTGACGTCACACGATAACAGCAATAATATATCAGCAGTTAATCAGTTCATGAGCTTCGTGGTTGCCAATTTTCGCTCTTTGTAGAAACTTTAACTTAAAAAGTACACACATAAACAAAATATGTTTTATTTTAATGCAAGCGCATAAAAAAAGATTTTATTTTTAAATTTTAAAATCCTTTTGAAGATTTTTTTTTTCATCATAACATTTAAATATCTTGATGCAATTAGGAAATTTGAAAGTTTATGTAAGTTTCACAAATAGAACGAGAAGAACAATTAGTTTAATGTCTGTTATGAATTCATTAGAAAATACGTTTTTGTCTTTATCATGCGACTGTCATGAATTCACATTCGAAATTTTATATTTTGTAACACTTGCACGAAAGAACCTTTTATATTTTTGAATTATTTTTTTACTCCTGTGAGCTTCTTAAACTTTCAGTATTTGTGACGCAATTTTCAATCATTGTTTTCATCGCTTCCTCTAAAATGCATTGAAATCAATAATAAGGTACTTTGACGCAAATGCTACTATTCATCTTTAATTATAAACCTTACAAATTATCAAGATAAGTACTAAATTTTGTACATAATTTTAAAAATGACAAACCCATGCGATCACTAGTATTTTTATTGAACTATTTTTAAAATTTAGTATTGTGATAAGAGGCTGAATGGCCCCCGTTTCTTAGTAATTTCTATATTTGGTCCTTTGAACGGATGTGGTTGCATTCTTTCGAAAAGGGATCGTCTCACACCTCTTTGGGTCGGTGGACCCATAAATTTCATAAAATAAAACTCTGCGCGATTGGGGACAGGCAATCGGAGACTCAACTTGGAAGACAGTAGAGAGTGTGGCCCCGGGATTAGGGGCGGATCCGGTTCACTATTTAAAGAGACGCACGCAAATTTCGAATATATTTTTCTCCTTAAAACTTATAGATTAATATGTAGAATTCGCAACGTAAAACATCCGAGACCCCGGCCCAACATGCACTTCCCTCTCTTGGAGCATACCAAAGCTAAGTTGTTTATTGCTTACTTTTTGCAATTGTAAAATTTAACTTTGTAATAATAAATTTAATTTTATCGTCTGATAAAGATCGTTTAATCTTTGAGTAGTTTAATCTTTGAATCTGGTAGTTGATTTAAGGGCAGTCGAAAAGCTAAAATCTTGTTTTTTTTGACAAATTGAGATTTTTACATTTTTATATTGTATAGATATTAAGGGGACATGGTGCGATTTAAGCAAAATTTTTTAATTTAAGGATTTCTAAAATTTTTTTTGGTTGCTTTCTATGTATGTATACTATGTAAAGGGGATGGTGGACCATTAAAAATAATTTCTTAAATTGTTAGCTTAATTAGCTAAAAATGGAATCAATACCGTAAATGATTGTTATATTTCACAATTTAAATGTATTTTTATAAAAAAAACTATTATCAACTGATTTTTTTTAAAAATTTAAATTTTTTAAAACTATTTTTAAAAATGCTCCTTGCGCATTAGTATTTAAGATATGTACATAATTTTTGTTTTATATATTTATGAACTACAACAAAATATATATGTGCATGGATTATAAATACAGAATAAAATTTGATGAAAAAAATTCGGAACAGCACAACATATATTCCGTTAAATTTTTCAGAAAACTAATGCACAAATTTGTGAATTGTATCATCTTTTATAAGTTGCGAAAATTTCAAAGAGATATGACGTAATTTAAAACGCAAGGAGCATTTTACCTAACAATGAAAATGGAAAATGTGAGAGCTAAGAAAAGTGCATTTTAAACATTTATTTGATTAAAATAAAAAATAATTCAGTAATTAATCAAATTGACAAAAATCCTTGACAGAAATATTCTATGAAATATAAAGAATAGTATTAGTATAAAAAATCAAAATCGCAATTTTGACCGAAATCTGACAATGTTAAGGTCCACCCTTCCCTTAAAGAGATTTTGTGCTCAAAATTTCAAAAAAAGCTATCCATGTAATTTTTTATGGACAAAACTTAAAATTTGTGAAGTGATTTTAAAATGCTACTCCTCCTACAAAATTTTACGTACATGCTTCAAATTTGATTTACAAGTTTGTCAAACTATGTATAAGAAAAGTTGGTATGGGTTTTGCGTTAACATGATTGGTATTCATACAATACTTCTTTTTATGAATGTTTATTGAAAATTCCTTAAGAAATGTATATATTCTGAATTCAATTATTTTAAAAACAAATATTGTTTTTGTTTAAAAAAATGCATACCAATTTTTTGTTGCACGTACTATTAGCAATAGGAAAAAAAAATTTCAAAGCATTAGGCACAAAAAAAAAACCCTTTAGCTTTTTAAAATGAAGACAAATTTAAGTTATTTTTTTTTCTGAGGTAAGTAAAGTTTAAAAGTTTTGATTTGCCATAAATGTGAAAAAAAACGAAGGGGAAAGCTTTTCGGGGGTTCTGTGTTTTTTTAAGTTTTGAGTTTTAAAATTTCCCCTTAAAGTTATAAAAAAGTATATATAGGATAATTTGGGGCTAAAAAAATTAAAAATTTGATTTTTTCCCATATTGGTGAATCGAATCGTACTGTTTCCTTTTAAACCCTTTTCAAAAAAATCCCTTTATTTTAGGGTAATTAGAACCCCCAAAACCCACCCCCAAACAAACGTTGAAACCGGACCACCCCCATTTGAAGGGCGAAAAATGTAAACGAAGTATTTTTTTTCCTTTAAAAGTTGAATGCCCGCTAAAAACCCAAAAAATATGTATTTTTTTATTGTAAATTGAAAGTTTTATTTTTTTTTAAATTTGGGCCAAAGTTAGAAGTCTCACCGAAAATTTAAAAATCAATTTATCTCAAAATGTAAATTTTCATGTTTCGATGAAACCCTTTTTTTGCGAAACTATTGTTCACAGGTATGGACATTTTTATGAAAAATTTATAATGATGGCTAACATATAGTGAAATGAGCTTTTTGTAGAAAAAAATGTATTATCTACAAATTTTTTATGTGAAAGATGGGTCAAATTTCGTATTTTTTAATAAAGTATTTCATGAATTATTAAAAAATTGAAAATTGGGCCAAAACGAGCAAAACCCAACGAGACAGGTGTATTTTTTAGTTGTATGAACAATTTCAAGATGTACATATAACAGTTTTTTGAAAAAAGGTAAATCAAAAAACAGCCAATTTAACATTGTCAGCATAGAGAGAGAGAGAGGTTTCCAACTCCCTTTAACGTTAGCCATGAGGCGAATGATAGTCAAATAGAACTTGGGTCTTTTAATTTTAGAGAATTGTTATTCTATGGCTTCGCGCATCAATTGTTAAATTAAGTATGAAATACATTGTGCAGTACTCATACATTTGTATGTGAATTATATCAATGTAATTGCGTGTTTTATTTTTCATTATGTCAGAATGTATTTTGTTTTGCTTCCTTTCAGTAAATTAATAATATTTTTAAATAATGTATTATTTTCGACTTTTCGATATGCTCGCTCTCTCCATGTAGGGTTATCAAGTCCCCTAGGAGGACGCACCCCACAGTTTGAGAAACTCTGATTTATTCAATATAACTCATGGATTTAGAGACCATATATTAAGCAAAAGAAACCGCATTGAACTATTTGTAAAGAAGAATAAGGAACTTTATATTACGAATTCAGAAGCACATTTGGATAAAATAGAAATAACAACAGGGTAGACCACAGAAAATTTTTACACGTAGATTAGAATATTCTTCATCTCTTCTTAATGTTTCGATGTCTGAGAAATTTCTAATTTGAAAATGAAAAAAAAAAAAAAAAACACCGAAATCGTGCTGTGCTTTTGAATGCGTTTTTTAAATCTAAAGCATTTCAAGTTAGGATAGAAAAATAAGTCGTTTTATATCAAGGAACTTATTATTCCTGCTGGATATTCATGTGGATTATCAAAGAGCTTACAGATTCGGAAGTATTGATCCGTAGAAAAACCTGAATATATATACAGCCTGAATATATATATATATATATATATATATATATATATATATATATATATATATATATATATATATATATATATATAAAAAATGTTATTATATAAAAAAATTTTAAAAAATGCCCTTTAATGTTATTGAAACTGGTTTCGTTTTTTGTCTATTAAATGCACCTAGAAATATGTGATTAGAAATATTTTTTTAGCATTTACATAGGTAAACATATTTAGGTTAACTTATTAGAAAATATTATAAAGAAATTTTTTTTTTATTATCTGTCAGACGGGTTTTGTCCATGACCCTTCAATTAATCCTCTTAGGGAAATTAATTTTTAACTGTGGTTTGAGTTCAAAACCGCCTTCCATAGAGATGATTTAATATTATGCTAATGTAAATTAACTATGCTAATGTAACTATTTAAACCCTGGCTAGGGGTGTGTTAAAGTTAATTGTGGGTCATAGATCTTTAAATCAAAATCGTGAGTAGATAGTCGCTAATCGTTTGTAGAGTTTCGTTCGTCCTTAAGTTGTCATTCAAGCTAGAATGTACCACTGAAGACCCGCCGTGAAAAGGGGCGATGTACATCAAATTTGTCGATGCTCGAACGCACTCCCATTGATATGGTGTGGAAGTTAAGAGAGGGGGTGCCAGTTCAGGTGTCGGCTTCTTCACTTGACCTTAGTTCAAAATCACGTGGTCCGTTTCCAAAAGCCCTCAAGAAGCTGAATAGTGCGACGTTAATATTCACTCACTCACATTAAAGCTCGAATTCCAGTTTTGAGTAGTGGTAATAGTATAGTTGCTGATTTGAAATGTAGCAGTTTAGAAAAAATCGACAAGAGATCAACAAGCAGATAAAGTGATAATTATACATCTGATAATGTTATAGGCTTAGATTAGGGAACTAATTAAGATCACGCACTCCCACATTTATTGAACTTGGAATAATCATGAGTTGGAATAATCTCCCTTAATTTCCTCACCACGCCACTTCAACTTCAGCATTTTCAGCCATGGTCAATTTAATGTATTTCAACCTCTAAGCACTCCAGGTATTCAGTACCACCAAGACTTAAACTCACGGCTTACCATGATCAATCGGCTATCGTGCCATGACCAGTGGACAATCACGCCTGTTGCGAAAGCATCGAAAAAGATATGAAAAGTTACAAGAAATAATAATAAATCAAACCTATTTTTCTACGATTTTAAAAGAAGTTCTTTAATACATTCACTGTCGACTACGAGATACCCGTAGAAACCCAAATGTGTACAAAATTCCCAGCTACGAAATATCTCGTAGGGGACCTGAATTTTAGTTTGATTAAATATCTCCTTTTCCCCAGTGAGGAATTTTTAAAAAAAAGAAGAATGAAAAAGTTTATATAGTACAAAAACACACATCAAATATTTTTTATCATTAAAATTATAACCCTTTGACCAGTGCCTTTAAACTTTCAATGTTGGCGAACCGAATTAATCAGAATTTTCATCGCGCACCCCTTCCCCAAAACAATAACAATGTATTGAATTCAATAATACTATACCCTTTTACACTGCAGCTAGAATAGAACTTTTAAAACCTTTTTAAGTACCCTCCCGCGGAAAAGTCTCGCCCCAAACTAAAAACTAAGTTTTCCCGGGCGTATATGTACGTTTTTCCGAAATACGACCTTTTTGTGCATTGCTATTTTATAAAATTATTCCGAATTTTTGGGAAAGCTATAAAAAGACCTTTTAAAAATGTTTCAACTAGTGTTCTTTTTTAAAGACCACATCCCCACTGTGTAACGTTTTTAAAACCCAAGAGGATGCTTTTTCCATGTTTACTGCTTTTTTTTTTATAATCCAAAGGATATGTTTTATGTCTCTTTTTTTTTTCGGGGTCATACTCGTCAGATGAGGAATGACTTAAAAAGATTCCCAAAAATACTTCTTCATATAATTTTTTAGCATGTATGAGCTCTTCATAGTGTATCATATTTTTTTAGCGAACATGTCGACAGCGTAGTTGTAAAATTCCTCCCCCCCAGCAAAGCTTCACGAGAAATGGAACTTGAGCATTTCGGGAAATAATCAAAAATTTTTTCTTTTTTAAATAAGGGGTTTTAAAAAAACTCAACTGCATCTGTTTCCCCAATTTTCACTGTACAGAGATGTTTCAGCAACTGCTTTTTTACAGTAACAATATCTTTTTTCGAAACTTTAATATAAAAATATACAAACTATTTATATTATATGTGTGGGGTCTATTTAAAAAATAATATCTATCGAAACACTACAAACTCTTTAAAAAACCAGAAATAAACTAACAAAAATTGTATTGTAAATCAAAAAATTTGTTATCCCCAATGATTTCTCCCTTTTTTTGGAGCATTCTTTTTTTTCTAAAAGAATTTTTTGTTCTTAAAAAAAAAACACCTGCTCTTTAAAACAGCTTTCTTTTTTGAACAAAATCGTTTTTTTTAAAAAACGGAAGTAAAAATTTTTGGGGCCCTTTAGGACACGGAATAATTTTAAAAAAATAATTCATTAGGGTTTTTTAAAGACAGAAGTAATTGTAGTTTTAAATATTTTAATTATTAATAATTTTTTAAAGTTTTTTAAATTTTTAATAATTTTAAACATTTTAATTAATAATAACTTTTAAAAAATTTTTCTAATAAATAATTTTGTTATATTTTTTAATTTTTTCTTTATAAAAAAACAAAAAAAGTTACATAAAAAAATCATTTTATTTAATAAAAAATTTCATAAATAAATTTATTTAATTTAAAAAAAAAATTGAATGAACTGAAGAAAAGTTGGGTCGCGCGTGGAATTGAACCCTGACCCCGCGCAAAGAAAGCAGACGATTTTTCAATCAAACTACGAACTCGTTGCAAAAAAAATTTAAAAATTACTTATATAAAAGCTAAGCATGAATTTCGAAGGCTGATTTTCTCCGGGAAATTGACTGGCTAAATTTATGGAATTACATTGGGGTTTGGGAAAACCCCCATAGCAGAATTTCTGTTACACAAAGTCTCGTCCCCAAATAAATTTCCTTAGTCGTGCCCTCCCCTTGTAAGTAATGAAATTCAGTTGTATCTGTATTATAGTTGTTACTTTCTCCTGTAATGCTGCCGTAGACATGGGTTTAAAAGTATAAAAAACTGATTCCCTTTAAAATTTACGGGTTCCCCTCTTTTTCCCCTTGATTTTTTTGGTTATAGAGCTTGTACGCATTCTGTAGGAAGATTTGGAAGTAGAGTAGAGAATGATTTTCTTGTGTATAAATAGATGATTTTCCTGTAGTATACTCATTATTACTCACCAGTTTATTTTTATTATTTTACAGCTATTTATAATTGCCATCACCTTATAGGTTTTTCAAAGCGAGGATCATTACACGTCTGTTTGAAAATGAGACATAACATTACACATTTGACTGTTTTCAGATAAAATTAAGAGTCGAAATTGTAAAATGAAACGAAAAGAAAAGAAAATCTTTGTATATGATGATTTTAAATGGAAAAAACCACCACGAAATAATTCGTAAGAGACACTCAGCAGAATTTTATTCAGTGACGCCAGTTACGAGTTATTTCGTAGTGTTTTTCTTTTCAATAAAATATACGATACACGCAATTACAATATTATATCAGAAACATAATATTATTATATTTTGCAAAATATTACGATTTTTTTTTTTAAATAAAATCATCGCATCTAGGGCAATAAGCCCCAAAAAATTTGGGCTGGCAAAAAGGGGGAAGTCGTTCAAAATAGACTTTTAAAAATTTCCCCAAATTTGGGTTTTTATATAATTTGAAGCATTTAAAGTAAAACTCAAGGGAGTTCATTAAAGATTAAATACGCTTATATTATATTTCCAGTGTTAACTTCTTTATTTTATAAAAGACAACAAGGAAATACAAAACGACTAACATAATTATTAAAAACAAGATTGTGTAAAGTTCGTATAGCTTTTTTTAAGACATCTTCACTATTTTTTACATACAAAGTGTTGCTGAATTCGACCGATAAATTCAGAGGGAAGATAGTAGGCCGTAAGGGGATCACAAATAACCGCAGAACATGGGGTTTAGTTGGAATAATTCACAAAAATAGTTATAAAAGGAGTAATGTCGAGTGGAATGAAAAGGGGCAGTAAAAAGTAAGTAATACATTTATTACGCGTAAATCATGTTTACAATACAAACAAGACATCACAGCTCGATGTTAGAAGTATAAGGACAAGTGACTGTCTTAGAAATCGTGATAAAATACGACCGGTCGCCTAGACCAGTGACGGACAAAGTATTGTCGGACGCGTTCAAATAAATTCGGTATGCTATCGATATCAGCTGAAACAAAGAGGATCCAGGGCGAGACCCCCCCTTTTCCAACGGGGGCCACCAAAAGGATTTCAGGTGACTTCAGAAGAAGAGATCCAAAGAATATTGAGGTCCGGGGAGTGTGGAGGAGAAGTAACAGGTTCACTGAGTCCAATCCACCTCCCAGGATATGTAGCATGGATGTGGTTACACCCTATAATCGAAAAATGTGTTCATGTATTATCGCGCATGAATCATACTTTCTTGTCCGCAGTGACCGGTATCCGCAGCAACCTGGGAAAGGGCGGTTGTGAAAAAAAAAAGGGATTTTGGGAATTGAAACATTTGGGTAATATATATATATATATATTTATTATATATATATAATTTAAAAAAAGATAAAATATTGAAAAGTATAAAATTAAAAGTAGGGTTCCCGGGTAAAAGCGCAGAAGGTTTTGGGTTTAAACACGTGGGCCAAAAAAAGGAAAAAAATAAATATTCTAAAAAACTTAAAATTTTTAATATGTTTAAAGGCAAAAATTAGCTTTTTTTGTACAATGGTTTTGTTTCCGAAAAAAAATAAAAATTTAAATTTTGAAGTTTTAAAATTTCTTCCCAATAAATATGTAAAAGTTTTTAAAAAATAAAAATTTTTGTAATCATAGAAATAAATAAAACTTTTTTTAATTTTTTATTTTTTATTTAAAATTAAAAAATTGATAATTTAAAAATTTAAAAATTTAAAAAAATTAATAATTAATATCTAATTAAATTTTAAAATTAAATTTTAAAAAATTTATATTATTAAATTTTTTTATATATATATATATATATATATATATACTAATTATACAATTATTCAATAGATGGTGCAACATGTTTAATAAATTAATAATATTATTTAAATTTATTGTTTTCATTTATTTTCCTCAAATATGTATATATCAATAATTATTTATGATTTATAAACGTACATATATATATATATATATATATATATATAGACTTTATATTATTCTATCATAATTTTTTACTTTATGTGGTACTGTTTACCTCTGTTGTATTTGGCGAGAAACATAAACAGTTGATACACTCACGAAGTAAGTCTTAATATCTACCTTTTGCATCGAATTTAAATCTATACTGTGGATACTAGTAGGCTATAATTTTATTGTTATATTTATATTGGTATAGTGATTTTATTTTGTATATTTTTAAATTTTTTAATATTATTCTTTCCTTTTCCTTTTGGCGCTTCGTATAGACAAACTCAGGTAAAGGGTTGGCTAGCCTATAAACTTGTTTAAACCTGCAAACTTGGTTCCTAAGGCCGGAGTTTGTTATTGTACTACTGTGCCTAATGTTCTATCTTGAATAGTTATACTTAGGTTCAATAGCTATCTGTGTATATATATATTTATATATATATATATATATATATATATATATATATATATATATATATATATATATATATATATATATATATATATATATATATATATATATCTTCACATTTTTTTAGGTTTGATAAGTTTGGCTCATCGTCCTCTCGACGGCTACTATTATATCTTTTTTCACCTACTAAACGTGGCTTACGACCTTATGTTCTATGGTAATTTACCATCCTTATGATGCCTACTTTCACCCTTCTGAATAAGTCGGTCGAACTCGGCTACACCCTGTATTTCCCAACTGTTTATTGGTTGGTTTCCTTTTAGTGAAATTCGAACCTTTTTATATAATTTTTCAATTTTTTGTTTCCCTTGTACAAAAACGAGCATCCCTAAGACCATTGTCGAGAAAGAAAATATTCCAATCAAAAATGTTGACTTCAGTTTTTCCGTTGAAAAAATCGAAAAATTATTTGAGGGCTCCTTTTTCGATTGTAAACTGAGGTTATAATTTTCTCCAAGCACGGCTTTCAAATGGCACAATCGATTTTTCCTTAAAAACAAACAAACTCATTTGCTTCACTTTCAATCGACATTAGTGATGCAAATGCCTAGCATCAGTCTTCTTAAATATCGCGTTCTGAGTTTATCTCTAGAGTCTTTTATCATACTTTAGGACTTGATTAACTGTTGCTAAGGAGAATGGAAAACAGAGAATTGGAAAAAAGTTTTCTTTTTCATTAGAATTGATTGATCTTTAGAGTAAAAAGTAATTTAATTGGGTCTTAACATTTTGCTGGTGATTTTAGTAGAAAATGTTCAAAGTTCGAATTTCTGGAATAAATTTCCAATTTTTATCGTAATAGTTTTAAGTGTATTTTTTCCATTATAAAGTTTTTGTTTAATCTATAAGTGTGGGGCGCGAGCATATCGACAAAAAAAAGATTATTTTTAAAAAATATTAATTTACTGAAAGGAAGCAAAACCAAATACTTTTGACATATTAAAAAATTAAATACATATTTACTTTGATATAATATACATATAAATGTATCAATACTGTGTTGGATGTATTTGATAATAAATTTAACAATATATATATATATATATATATATTTTGTGTGTGTGTGTGTGTGTGTGTGTGTGTGTGTACTAAGTTAAGAATATGTGTAATAAATATCAGTGCTCCCCCACACACATGGGTTTGTCATATATGAAATTATATACAAAATGTAATACTTACTTTGATAATTTGTATGGTTCGTCGTATGCGATAAGTCGTATGGTAGCCTAACGTCAAAATATATACACTCTATAACAAAAATTGACGCACCAAGAACGAGTTGTCCGATAGAGACAAAAATTGGTTGGTAGAAATATTATGTACAGAATAGAAAATGCTTAAAATTTCAGAAACATTGAATTATTTTTTTTAGATTTACATAGTTACGAAGTAACGAGCTCAATAAGGTGTTGACCAATCTCTAGCCTGGGTGCAAGCTGCCACATGACGTGGCATAGAGTGATAAAGCAACCTTATGGTCTCTTATGATATTTCTTGACAAATTTACTCCAATTATTGGGCCAAGTCATCAATATTATTTGATATATGCAGTCGCCTTCCCATCATATCCTAGATATGCTCTATTGGAGAGAGATCTGGCGATCTTGCCAGCCAAGGAAGTGTTTTGAAAGCTGTAAGACAGTTCATGGCAACACATGCCGTATGTGATCTGGCCTTATCTGGCTAAGAAAAGAACATGGCTCTGCAAAAGGAGCGGTAGCAAAACAGTTCCCAGGATGTCATCGACGTACCGCTATGGTGTAAGTCCGTCAAAAGACAACCAAAAGGGGTCCGATTGTCAAAATAAATGGCACCCCAGACCATATATCCTGGTTGAGGGCATGTGTGACATGCAATGGTGCAGGATGGACACGCTGTCCTGGACCTCTCCAGGCACGTTTTCGATGATTGTCTCAGGACACAGTTGGAAGTGGGATTCGTCGCTAAACACTATTCGTCCCCAGTCAGCTTTACTCCAGCCTTATCGAGCCAAGAACCACTGCAATCTTGCTCTACAGTGTGAAGTGTCAGTGGCAGCTGGTTTTGTGGTCTGTACGAGTGTACATTTCCTCTATCAGCCGTCTGTGAATGGCCATGGAGGACAATCGTGTGCTGGTCACACATCTGATGTTTGATAACGATGATTCAGGCGTTGTGACAGCTGATCTGTAAATCAATCAGTCCTCCCGATCTTCTCTGTGGCCCTAGGTAGACCACTACCATCATGACGCTGCAATCTGTCACTATCCACACATTCTTATCAGCATCTTATAATGGCCGTATCGCTTCGACCCATATGACGAGCGATTCTCCTTTTGCCCAACTTTTCTCATAAACATCTGGGAGGCCCAGAACTGATGCTCTCTAGCTCCCGCTATTCATTCATTGGACACCAAATTGAAATCATTTGCATGTCTTTGCATGCAAAATTCCATTACAATCGGGCAACTGCTTCTTGGTGCATCGTTCTTTCTTTCTTTTTTTTTTGAATAGATTGTATTAATGAATTTAATACCTTGTTATTATATGGAACGAGGGCACTATGAAAATTATGATTGGAAATTGGCCTTCAATATTATTGAAAGTTTGAGGAACACTGATTAATACATAGAAACGATCCATTCACGTACTCACACATCACAAAAATTCGAAACTATTAAACCTAATTAGGCATATAGGTAAGAAAAACTCTCGTTTTTGAGTTATTAGACTTACTGTCTTAAAATTTTGTATATATAAGCATGTTTTTTTTGTTGGAGTAGAGGTCCACTGAGAACGAATTTTGTGGCTATGGTGTGCGCGTATATACGAGGTTATCGTTTATGAACTATTAGGCATACAGTCTTGAATTTAGGTTACAAGGTTTCTTTTGTTAAGGTGGGCGTGCAGACTAAAATTATCGTTTCTGAACCATTAAATATTCAGTCTCGAAATTTTGAAAACATGCTTCTTTGTTCTTTTGTTGAGGTTGACATACAAAACAAAAAATTTTATTTTTGATTACTTGGGCATAGTTTTGAAATTTGGATACCACGTTTCTTTTGTTAAATAGAGATCCGCTTAAAACCGATTTTGCTGAAGTTGACTCCCGAAGGATGTTGCAGTTGCATTATAGATAATGACATTCCCGTTTTTGAAATAAACAACCTACAGGCTAGAGATTTGACGAGCATGTTTCTTTTGTTGAACGTAGATAAGTTAAAAATAGGATTCACGGAAATCAACTCTAGAGGAATAACAGGGATGTAAAAGCTAATTATGTTTTTGTTTCAAAAATTCCTGATCTTTTTAAATCCAGACGAAGTCCAAAAGAATTTTTTCAATAAAATCTAAAAATTAATGTTATCAGTAACTTAAAAACAATATATAGTCATACTTCTTGAAATACCCAGCCAAACGAGCTATTAATGGCTAATGATGTATAATTGTTCGGACATTCAAGCAATATTTGTTGCTATTTCTATTTCTCAGAGTAAAAGTATAAATTTATTAACATGTATTTAAAATTGAATTTATTTTTCACAATTCCTACTATTAGTTTATACTCTCCCTATATATATATGATGAATCCCTAGCCCTTCACTCGGAGTAAGTTTTGACAAAATAACATTTTTAAACATTATAAATGGTTTCTTAGGATTCATTTAATGATTTTAATAGAAGAATGTGTACCTTTCTTAAGGTGTACAGTTAACTGATGAAAGCAATCATTTTAAAAGGTGTGTCCCCCCCCCCTGGTACCCTCCATTTCCAAAATGTGGTCCTGGAGCAAACTCAATTGCGAATCTACTCTAGAAATTTCTTGTCTCCATATTTAACAGTATGAACTGATTTAAGATATCCAAACAAGTTAAAATGATCAAGTTAAGTCAAAACGCATACTTTTTTTTTTTTTGTTTCATTGAATAAAGCTATCTTTTGGTTTTACAAAACATACTTTGTTTTGTTGCTACGTTACCTAAAGCTCAAGTTACAAACAATTTTACAAAATTAGAAAAATTGCAAATAGGTCTTGTAATTTACCAGAAGTGAACCTTTAAGTGGTTCAAAATTTATCACACTAAGTCTGATAACTTAAAATAATATGAATGCATTTCTAGGAAACCTTTTGAACTTGATATTTATATTATTTTCTAGAAAATGTACTAAAATAATTTTTATTGTATGAATATTTTTGAGTTATTGCATGTTGTATAAATATTGGTCTTGTAAAGTATGTCATATTTCTTATAATATTTACTCGATCCGCTCTAAAGTTTTAAGGTTTATAATGGAACATTAAAATTTCAGTACATTCTCTAGATAAATGAATTTAATTTTTGTTTTTGTAATACTTTTTCTGATATAAGTTTATTATTTTTTCTCTTGAAGTTCATCAAAAATATTGCTAAAATTTTACTTATAACTATGATTTTTGTAAAATTGAGGTAGTTGCTTTTAAATATTGTTCGTTGAATATTAGTATTTATTGGTATTGATTGCTAAGAAAGCATTTATAATGTTTTAGTATGATATTTTTTAAAAAAGTACTCCGAACGTTTTCTGATACCTTAAAACATCATCAAAAATATTTAAAACAGAAAATGCTACAAAATAAGTACATAATAAACACACAAGAATAATTCTAAAATAATCATTTACTTCGTTTAAACACTAGATATATATATGATAAGAAAACGTTTGCAGTTTAATTGCAAAAAACACAACACAAAATAAGCACCAAGAATTGATTTTTACTCATTCTGCCTATCATTTCTGACAACATAAAAAAATAAAAACATCTGCTTTCTTCCAATAAATCAGACACAAATTTGATGACAGTAGATAGTTGCCTGATAGTTAAATGGGCAGTCCATATCTGATAATGAGACCCGTTCCTTGACAGGAAAAATCCATAATTCTACATTAGGCTTAATTGGTTGTGGTGAAGTTCATTTTTTCAGCATATCGACAAAGTGTATCTTTTTCCTTGTCATGATAATGTATTTTTTTAAAAAAAAAACTCAGTCTAATTCTTTACATGATTTTTACTTCTTCTCTTATCTAGATCGAATTTAAAATTTGTGATTAAAACCATTTTTAAAATATATTTATCGATATATTTTTCACACAATTCCTACTATTAGTTAACTCTCTCCTTACACACACACACACACATATATATATATATATATATATATATATATATGTGTGTGTGTGTGTGTGTATACAAGATATATATATATATATATTTTGTTCAAATTTTCAACCGTAAATAAAATAATTTTATTCATCCATTCAAGTTCAAATACATGTTTAAACTTTGGTGGATGAAACTTGATATTAATTCAGTTTTTTAAACATTAATTCATTAATTTAATTTTATTTTTTAAAAATTTTACATTTATTCTGCGTTATTTCTGAAGAAGTTAGATTTATGTGCAACAGATGGCGCCAATAAGTTTTTCTAACGAAGTGGGAATTGACTTAAATTTTTTTTTCAATATTACTTGTTTTTCTTTTAGTGTCCACAAATTCTTCGAAACGAAAGACGTTTGAGACATAACATTTTAATAGCCACACCCGAGATTATCTCGGGTACTGCACAAGTGCCCCAAAATGTCGTGACGGAGAATTTTTCGGTGTAGAAAAGCGGAGTGTTTATGGTGGTTCTTGGAGCAGTGTGTTTTCAGTAATACCACCAAAAACAGAACTTTCAATACATATTCATTTTTATTTATTTTATTTTTTTAGTTTTTTTTAAAAATAATGCTACATTAGGTATGAAATTTACCACTACCACTCTGCGTGGATATTACCTAAAGTGAATATGTAATTATTACAAAACCTTAATAGTGTTTATGCATGAAATTAAAAATACCAGTTTGTAACTACTAAGTATATATTTTACTTTGCACTATGCATTTGTTTTGTGCAATTAAAAAAATTTGACAATTTAGTTACCTAAATCATCAAACTAGCTTGACAGTTAAAAGGTTAATACTTCTCAGGAAGTTTTATAAAATAAATTATCTAGAATAAAAAGTTCTAGAATGCTATTTTTAATATTTATATATATTTTAATAATTATATTTATTTACATCCAGTGATTGTAGAATTTTAAAAGATCTATTAAAGTCAACTTAGTTTTCTTCTATTAATGGTAGCTAAATGGCTGAATAACAATTAAAAATAACTTAACTTGTTATTATAAAATTGATACTATCTTCAAAAAATTTTAGATTTTGAACATTATTTTATGAACCTCATCAATTTTAGTGAATGAAAAATGCCATGTTCTGTTAATTATAATCAATTTTAATGATTTTACTTAAAACTTTTATGCATATTTTAAATTTTACAAAATTTTGTTGTATGGTATTTACAGAATTTTAGAACTTCATTGATAGAAAAATATATAGTTTCATTTATTATGTTGTTTATCGCATTTACTTCGGTGCATTTTATTCAAAGAATGAAGATTTTTAAGTAGCACTATATTGAAATGAAAACATTTTTTTTCATCGTAAAATATAATAAGTTTTATAAACAAAACACTTATTATTTTTTAAAGTATCTTAATTCTTCTTCTATAATGCTTTACTATATTTTGAAAATATATTGAGCCAACTTAACCGTTTTGTCTATAGAGAAGTTTTCTTAAAATTTAATATTTTGTCTGTGTCTATTTGTTAAATAAATAATACTTTTAAATAAATAAAATTTACTTTTCAGTAACTAAAATTTTAAAGTATGTTTTGTACAATAAAGGTTTTTAAATCTCCTCACACGCGTGTTTTTTTCGGGTTTTTTTGGGTGCGTGTGCTTATTTTCAGGAATTATTTTGTATTTATGCTGCATGCAAATGTTTTGGGAAATTTACATTGTAAATACATTTACTGTATATTGCTCCTTAAAGGTAGTATTGTCTTACAAATATTATGTTTTTGTTTCTGATTTCAAAGTTTATTGTAAAGAAACACGCAAATTAAACATTGAAAAATTTGTTTTTTTCTGGCATCATTCCAAGACTCTAAACACTTTGTAGAATTTTTATGGGTTTTCTGCCTAAAATATGTTCAATATCATACCTAATCGAACAATAGAATTTCATTTTTTTAATTAAATTGCAGAAATTAAAAGTTTCTTTTAGTTCAGAAAAGTATTATATGACTAGATGATAATTTAATACTTTAAATTTTATATCAATATTTAAATTTATCTGATTAAATAAATTGGAATTAATTTTCAATATATTGTTTAAAAGTCGGATGTTTCTTAAGATATCCGAAAACGTTAAATGGTCAATTTTGCAAAAATCATTTTTTTCATTTTTGATTTTATAGAATTTTCTTTGCTTTATAAATTGTTCTTATTTTGCTTATAGGTTTCTTAGAGGTCAAAATATTAAATAATTTAAAAAGTGTGAACGACCGGAAGTGGATATTTACGTTGTCGGAATTCAGCATTTAAATGCAATTAAACTCTTCAAACAGGATTTAAATACCATATTTTACTTAAATATAATTTTAACAAATGTTTAATTTAATAGAAAAAATAATTACACATTTTGAGAGTATATGAAAAGTAAATCCAGCAACATATATATATATATATTTTACATTCAATTTGACTTGATAAAAACTCTTTTTAACTGCAAAATAAATTTATCTGCTTTATTTCATAGAATGTCAGTGAATTATTTAATCGTATTATTTTTTTAATAATTGTGGGAAATAACAAAAGTAAAAGTTATTTACATAACCGGCAGAACAAAGCAAATAAAATTTTAGTTTTCGAGAATAAAAAAAATCAGTACCGATTCAAATATTCCAACTGTGAGTGAATCCACAAAAGCTATTTAATTCTTTAAAACTTATATATGTGTTCCAGAAAATACTAAGAAATATTGCTTTTAACTTAGAATTTTAAAGTAATATGCTTCGGTTATTGTGTTGTACTGTGTGTTTTGAAACAAAAGTTAGTGTTGTGCAAGGCTACGTTTGAGTTAGCTATGAATATATATGTAGCTGTAAAATTTAAGAGATTTCAGGGATTATTAGATATATTGACACATTTCAGTGTGACTACTGGTGTATTTACATTGAAAAGTTTTGCAGGACTTGATGAAATATGAGTAACCGAGTCTGAACGACATTATCCGTCAGTAGAAAAAATTGTCAGAAAAAAAGTAGATTATAAAATAAGTAAGTATTATTAAAAATAAGTAAATATTACCATTAAAATATCTTGAAACTTAGTACCTTTTTTTCTCACAATGTTTTCTATAGGGCGTGTAATTAAAAGAAAAGTTCATAATAAGAACTGTTTTTAAATTTTGGTCAAATATTTGTGTAACTGTGTTGTAAAATATGGCAAATTTTATCTTTTGGCTGTTCAACTAGCTCTGGAATTTTTATTTATATTGTAACCAAAAGATTTTCTACAGGTCTAGATAAATATAAAATGATTACTTTAATACTAAATTTATTCAAATTGTGTCATTAGGTTTTCATGTAAAATTTTTAAATATTTTTAAAATGTCTTCAATATTCCCTACAAATTCGCCAGTTTTCTGAAATCGAAATAATTTATTGTAAATATTAGATAAACATAGCTTATCTACATATAACTGAAAATAAAAACAGTATAATTTTTTTCGAAATGATATATGCTTTGGTATATTTTTTTAAAAAAAATGGCCACCCAACGTTTTTGAGTGATTTAATATACGAGCCAAACAACAATAATATTCATGTCTGTGTATGTTGTGACGGGCTCATCGCGCTTTCTATTAATTATATTCGTGGATTCTTTGGGGTCGAAAAAGGCAAATTCTTTCCAACAAATCCCAAAACGAAGTGTGATTATGCAAATTAGGAACTTTTTAAATAGCAAAATTTAGCGTAAGCGGGGGCCTTTCGGGGAAGTGATTATTCTAGTCTGAGTTTAAGCGTGTAAGCTGAAGTAAGCCGATATTCCAATGTTCAGCAATTACGTAACAGTGCATTCGAGTCAAGTTGGATACCATTCCACGCAAGATAAAGAAATGACATTGAGGATTCGAGTGTGTTGTTGCTACTTAGGATATAGAGGTAGGACCTTTCTACTAAATACTGGAACTTGTATTTAAAAGAGGTTAGGAGTAAGCGGTAAAGTTAAATTTTAGTGGTTAGGATCGCGCTTGTTTGGTAATACCTTTAACATCTTAACCTCAGATCCTCTAAGTTAAAATATAAATATTTTCTTTGTAAAGTGTTTAAGTTAAGATCTTAGAAAAGAGATATTAGATTATAGCAGCAGTTGTTCATTACTCCACACCTTGGTCACGAGGATAACTTAAGTAAGCATGTACTTACAGGCGAATGCCTTAATCATTAAAAGAAAAACACATTAACACAAGCTAACATATTTTTCTTATTTATCGAAAGCACATAAGATTTATAAAAATAACTAGCCGTCACCCTCCGCGTTATTGGGTACTCCATGATGTACGAATTTATACTTTACATATATATTATTAATATCTAAGTCCTTACATTAAGCGTTCTATTTAGTAAAATATATTCTTATATAACCCTCACCTGTTTATTTAAAAAGGACATGATTCTTTTAAAATTTGAATAGAATTATCCTTTACGCTCTTTTAAACAACTTCCCCAAAGTGGATTTTGGTAGAATCCATTTTTAGAGGTTATCTATTCAACAAAAGAAACATTCCCGTCAAATTTTAACATAATTAAATAAAAAGAAAACAATGTGCGACAAAATTAGTTTCAAGAGTTTTTAATTATTTCATTTTTAAAATTTTTTCAAGTTTTTTTTTTTTTTTTTTTTCTTTTCAAAAATTAAAAAAAAAAAGTCCCTTAGTTTTTTTAGAGTTAATTTTTTTACAATCCCTTCTTCTTTTTTTTAAATTTAATACTTAGTTATCAATAAGCACAAAAATTCCAAATGTGCTCAGAAAAATGGTTTCATGATGTGAAATACATTTAATATATTTTTTTTAACCTAACGGAAAACTTCTTTCTTAATCACGCACAGCCAGAAGGTTTCTTCAGAATTTTTAGATATACGAAATTAATTGTATTTCAAGATGGGAAATTTTTCTTATAAGAATGTCTTCAGTTGTATTAAGCAAATCAATTATTAAACTTAAGCTAATAATGCATTCATAAACTGTCATAATAATGAAATTCTCCTTTTCGCTTTTAACAATTACATTAAATTTGCATTTCTGATTATGGTTATTATCAGATTCTATCCTCTTTTACTAAAATAGGTACAACATAATGTAAGAAAATTATATAAATTTGGAAGCGAAACCTTTTAACGTAACATTTTTATTCTAGTTTCTTACTTTGTAATATATAACTTATTATTTTCTCTAGAACAAATAAGAAGTAAGAAATATTTTATTTGTTTTAAGGTGTCTGCCTACCTAAGAAAGTTTTCTAAAATGCTATGCGATTGATAATTGTTTGTTGTTTTGTTGGTGCCTGTGACTTAAATTAATGAAAAACATTAATCATGAAAAAGAAATATTTGATATTTTAAATTTATTGAAATGAGGTATTTTAGGAAATATTTGATGAAAATCATGTTGAAATTCAAAACATTCCATATGGAATTCAAGGCTAAATCAATTTTACCCTATTTTTAAAACATATTTCAGGATATTTTTCAAATTACCCTCTCTTTTAGCACATTTTATTGTGATCAATGACTTTGAAGGGTTTTACGAGGTTTCTAACTCCCCTAGAGCTAGGAAATTGCCATAACTTTTCGAACAAAACTGAAATAAAACTAACAGATTTTATCAGTAATTAAATTTTTAAAGACACATTTGGTAGTGTATGTTTAAATCTACTAACTATTAAAAAATAGTACATTTAAAATTACTCGTATGCTGAAAATTAGAAAATGGCATTAGAAAAATTCATTAGTTTAATATAAAATTATTTTTTAAAGTTGAAAATACAGTGTATTCCTGGACAATGTTTTTTTCCTTCTTGTTTCCTGGCAGCTTTCTTTTTGATGGATAAGATATATAAAATAAGTAAAATTAATTTTCAAAAAAGTGTGAATAATTACTTTTTTAAATAACATATAGTGATTATGAACTCAAAATTTGTTTTATGTGGTTTCTAAAGTATATATAAAGATTAATCTTTGCTTAAAAGAATTTTCATGTAACGATCCTTTTTCAGGATTTAGTGACTTCTTTAAATAGAGGTACCCGACTGTACTTTTGAAAAAATACTCATTACTGGTGAAAGCAGGTATTTGAAAAGTAGTTACAAACAATTTATTGTAGTACAATAAATAATCTGATAATGTATACAATAAATTGTATACATTATGCTCCTTTTGTGGCTGAAAATAATTTCAAGCTAGAATAACGAATACAGTTTCTAAATTGTCTAATAATAATACGTTGTTATTTATCTACCCTCAATCTGCACAATTGCCATTTCTTTTCTTTTTTCATACTGCTATCATTTATTTATTTACAAATGAAAATCCTTCATTTGTCTCTTATGAACTTTTCCTTTTCTAATGATTGACGTTAATAACCTTATCTTTTTACTAGTGCCTATTCTTTAGTATATATAATTTATAACCTTATCAAAACCAAAATTCATATACAGATAAACTCCATGCGTAATCATTTTAGTTACGAATTAAATAAGGAAATTATTAAGAAAAAGAAATTGAAAGAATGTAAGTTGAAATAAAGAGTCAAGGATAATTTTTTTCACTTTATATTCTAAATTATTAATTAAAAATAATCTAGAAACCATTTTTCAGAAATTAATGGGATTTTTTTTCCCTTCAAGGACAGCCAGATAAATATTCCTATTTGAATTACATTTTTCAGTCAAAGAACTAGATTTTGAAAAAATAAGGAGTGATTTCTTGAACTTATTTTAATAGTAAATTATTTTTAAAACCTTTTTCTGGTGGGATTTATTTGACAGTTTAAAACATTAAATGAATGTTAAATGATGGTTATTCTTTTTGGAAAAGAAATAAATTATGTAGGATATATTTGAATGTCAAAGAAAAGTCACTGTGCATTGTACTGTTGAGCAAGTACCTTAGAATTCCCTCGAATGTTTCAAAGTAAGGGAGGATAAATGTTTTTAAAAATCAAAAAAAATCAAAGATTACTGTTAAGATTACAATAGCCCTAATAATACCCGTAAAATCTATGGTTGCTATAAAAAATTAACATCAGTGCTAATATACAAAAAGAAACTTAATTATATTGTTGGAATAATAAATAATTAACTTATTTCATGTTAACATAAGTAACCTTCGCTTTTAAATCCATTTTTCTTACCATTGCTTTTTAATAACCATTTTACAACAAAGGGGGAATAAGGGGTATAAATGCATTTAGACATGCTATGTTCTTTAATAATAACTGATATTTGTTGCAAGAATGCATAATAGTTACTAAAATGTATAAAAATAATGCATATAAATTCCATGTATCTCAAGGTTTGCAATTACCGGCAGCAAATTCTGTACCATTGTAGAAGATAATGGCTCATTAAAGGTATTTTACTTAGTTTCTTCTTTTGTAGTTTTGTATTTTAAATCTTTAGTTTTGGCGTTTTAATGAATTGAGATTAAATGTTACTTCATTTGATAACATGGGGTCGATGACTGTAGAAGACAGTTTTTTATATTGTTCAAACTTGGTAAGTTGTAATAGGATTGATGAATCCATTGGAAGAAGCCAGCATTCGTAATGTGTAACCAAATTGAATTGACTTCAATTTACATCAATCTTGACCATGGTAGCTGAATGATTATGGTCCGAGGGTTTCATCAGGATTTCTTTTGAGTTTTGGGCTCAAAAACTAATGCCACTGAAGAACCACCATGTACAAGGTATGATGCACGTTAAATATGTCAAGGCTCTAAGTCCTCTCATTAACATGGGGTGGTAATTTAGAGAGGGGTGTGCCAACTCAGGCTTCATTCTCATCAGTTGACCATGGCTTCAAATTACGAGGTCCTGTCGTGAATAACACGTGTGTTACTTTATAGAGAGATGTTAATGAACATTTACTCATTTATTTAGAAATAATGCAATTATCGGGAATTTTCGAATTTGTTGTTCTGCCAGTTGATGTCACTTCAAGATATACTTTGTTAGACTTGTGACGGGTCTTTACGTGACCTTCGTACTAATCCTCTTGGGGAATCTTTGGGCTAGCATTCGTGTTTAATTCACAACCATCCCTCTCAAGAAGAAACCCTGATATGCAGATGAGTTAGAGTATATAAAGTCAGAGTTTGGTACTTGTAAAGCAGAAGGAGCGGAGAATCTGTTGCAGCGTTACTAAGGTGAGATTTAATTAAATTACACAACGTGAGTAAGAACGGAATTTGCCTAATTTAGTGGATTGAGAATTTATAGTCTAAGTTTGATTAGGTTAAATCGAGCTGTTTACTTACGCTTATTTACTTAGGGTTTATTGCTTTCTTTATATCATTCCTAGGGCTTCCTTTTATGGTTTAACTTGCAGTTAATTAGCGTGCTTGAATAATAATACATTATAATTATTATGGATGTTTCTGGCCATGCTTTGTTTCCTCCAACATTTGTAGGAAAGCTGGATGGTGAGGGAACGACTTCAGAGGGAAGTCGCACATGGATTTAAGTTTATCAGTTTTGTGTACGCCCTTGGATCCTTTACAATTGACTACATTACAACATAGATTCTCGCCAACTCCAGTTTAATACGTTTATTTTAAATGACTGAAAACAATAGAATTTTTTTTTTAATTGCATTTTATAAAATTCAGAAAAATAATAGAATTAGATTATTTAAAAATTATGTAACTAAACAGCAAATTAGATGTGCGCTTCAATACTGATTGCACTTTTTAAAATTACTTAATGCATACAAACAGATAATGAATGTATTATATGTAGAAATAAATACAATTTTTGACACTTTGTATTAAACTGGCAAACAACTTGGCCAAATCAAAAGACGTCGCCAATTGCACTTTCTGGCGCCAATAATGGGAAACCCTTCTCGCGCACCCTGGAATACATTAATAAGGACAATGACAGTATTTCAAAACTGTTTTTGAATTTGTGTCATCATTTTATTTGGCGAAATTCATTGACGGTATAATGCGTAAGTAGGTAATAAGTACACTGGTGTGCAAAACTTAAGCAACAATGTAAAAATTTAGCAGATAGCCATGAAATTGCAGAAAAGGTCTGGAGATCAGTACAGGGAACACGTAAGTCAGAAGAAACGTCTGTGCGTGAAATATCGGGAACGAAACGTCAGAAGCGATGTGAGCGTACGCAAAACGCGTGATGTCGGCGCTCGCTGCTCAACGGTAGAATGAAATGAAGGACGGAGACACAATTCACCATATTCTCTGCAAGTGCCAGTGAGTCACTTCGTGAAATGTGGCTAGAAGAAATCACCTAGACGACTTCATACAGGAGGGGCGTACTGTCACCAGTGTAGCTGCAGAGTTCGGAATCAACAAAAGTTTCGTTTCGCGCGCTTGGAAAGCGTTCCAAACCACAGGTACAGTTATTAGAAAGCTTGGTGGTGGCCCCCCGAGGATGACAACTGCAGGGGATAATATATCATCCTGAGCGAAAGGCGCCATTGCTCAGAAACTCTGTAAAAGAAGGGTCGACAAGTGTCGCGGTTTACTGTGGCCAACGCCTTCACAAAGGGGCCTGTTCACCCGCCGTCCTGAGCGCTGCCTCCCGTTGAAAGATGGCCACCGAAGCCACCGTTTACAGGGGGACAGAGAGTAAAAAAACGGACAACTGATCAATGGGTCGTGTCCTGTTTACGGATGAAGTCGGTTCAGTACCAGAAGCGATTATCAACGCGTTTGATTTGGAGAGATCGGGACCCGGTTTTCCCAGTAACATCAAAAATGCACCGTTACGGTGGTTCTGGAGTTCTTGTCTAGGGAGGCGTTATGCTGAACGGGTGAACTGAGCTTCACATTTTCGACAGAGGGTCTGTAACCGGGGATCGCCCATTGTGAGGACGTTTTTTTCTTCCCCATGTGCGTCCTTTCCGAGGTGCCATGGCCCAGACTTCATTTTATTGATGACAATGCACGGGACATCGCACCTTGCTGTTGAGGAGCTGCTGGAAAGTGAAGATATCACTCGAATGGATTGGCCAGTGTGCTCCCCAGATTTAAATCCCATCGAACATGTGTGGGATGCTTTGGGGAGACGTATTGTCACACGCTTACATCATTCGGAGAACAACCAACAATTCAAACAGATGTTGATTGAGGAATGGGCACTCCTACCCCAAGAAATGTTGCACCAGCTGGTTCTGAGTATGCGGAGACGGTGCAAGCAACCATTGTAATGGGAGGGCATATACCATATTAAGGCACATCTGCTTGTTGTTCTTCCTGTTGGATAGACAATCATGAGTCACGATACTATGCGTTCAATAAAGCTTGTTTTGTTTGATTCTATACCGGATGCGTTGTATTCCTCTTTCAGAGCCGATGCTTTCGTCATCCTTACTATGATCGGGGTTCGAGGATTTTATGCAAATCAGTCGCAAAGAACAAGACAGTTTTTCAGGATCGATGGAAATTTATTGCCGATAAACAATACTTGAAATACAGGATTCAACAGCCATATTCGCAAAATAAATCTCAGAAGGTCTTCACATCTTCAGCAGCGCTCAGATGCAACTATCAGTGTCTAAAATACAAGTATTTAAAAAATTATTCACAAGCACTGATCGTCCTGATTAACATCACCGAGCTAATCACTAGTCGACACTTCAACGATCAAGGTAATACTACTAATCACTCGTCAAAACAATACTAACTCAGTTTCAATGAGCGTCTCCCTATTTATAAGGCTTGCGAATCCTTCTGGAAAGATCCGCTTCTGTCATAGATCGAGAAATTAATAGATTTTTCCACTAATTTCAAGAAGAATCCACAGGGTCCCAAATTCGATAAAATGATCACCAAAGTAGCCAAACTAAAATACCAATGCTTTTTTTTTTATTTTCCCCTTGGGTCATCATTATAAACCTTTAAAGGGAAAGACCCCTTTCGTGAATATTACAATTTTAACGTAAAATAAATATAGCATAGAGTAATATAAAGACATTACTCATCTAAATACAAATTTTATTTACATTCTTTTACACAAAATTCTTAACAGATTTATTAACTTGTAAGAGAAAGAGGTTTAAACTTTAAAATTTTTTAAACCCCCTTTTGGGCCCCTTCCCTCGGATCAAAAAGTCACGCGTACTTATTTTCTTTTGATCAACAATTTAAAATTTCCCTTTTTATCTAAGTTTATGCTTTCAGTTCATCTCTTTCTATCAATTAATAAAGTTGGAAAAAAATGGAAAATAAAAAAAAGAAAGGAAAAATACCTATAAAAGGGTGATATCTTTAGAGACTATAATGATTTCCTTTTGGGCATTGGGCAACCGATTTGAAAGGGCAGATAAATGGTTTTTGCTTGTTGGGAAGAGAAATGACAAACCTTTTTAGAAACCCTTTTTTTGGGGAAACTGGCCGGGTTTTGGGGTGAAAATTGATTAAAAAAAGAGGAAAAAGAACCGATAATTTTCAAAGGGCCTTGGGAAAAAAAATTTTATGAACCAATTTATCTTGGGACGTTTTTTTTTGAAGGAAAGAATAAGAAAAATTTTAAAATATTTTTACCATCAGATTCGAAATTTGAAGCGAGATGAGAAAGTCAGCTATTGATAGTAGATTCTATAGTAGCTAGGTTGAATAATTAAAATATTTTTCTTTTGCTTAGATTAGGTGCGCAACGAATCTAATCGAAACCATCAAATGGCAAAAGCTTGATGACACACGGGTGGATATATTTATAACCTTACTGCATGACGTGCATTAAGGCAGCGTTTCTAAAACTGGGGAGGCGCAAGCATATTGAAAAGTCTAAAATAAAAGATTTAAATGATTATCAGTTTACTGCAGTGCTTCTCAGATTTGCAATATTTGCGACGGCATATTCAATCAAAATTTTCATCCACCCACCTCCATACAAATTCATTGTATTGAATTCATTTCTTCCTTTGACACTAAGACTGCAGTACAACTTTAACCTCTTATGTGCCACCGAGTATATAAATGTCTCGCTCAGCCAAAGCATTAATTGCCCCAGACGCACTCCGAAGTGCGATTTTTTATGTGCACTGCTATCCATAAAATTATTCCGAGGGCTTTGGAATGCAATAAGAGAATCCTTGACCATGTGTACAATTGATTTACTTTTTTCGAGGGATTTACTTATTTATTTCTTTTCACCCCTCCCACCCCAAAGCATTGCATACGCGAGCCCACGTGGAAAAGGTGCATTGGGGAGCGAGTCATGTAAATTTTAATCGGTAGTTAAGGTATTAATTATAAACCGAACAAATTATCAAGATAAATGTTAATTTTTGTATATAATTTTTTATTTATGACAAGCTCCATGGGGTAACAGGTAATTATTAAACTTATTATTTACTTAGTGTAGTTCAGTTAATTATAAATGTGTATCAGTACTACATAATGCATTTTATAAGTGCATTGTAAATGTGAATTTTATTTTTTATTATGTCAGAATGTATTTTGTTTGTTTACTTTTAATAAATTAATAATTTTTTTGTTTTCGAGTTTTCCATATGCTCCCGCTCCGCTAGTAGTGTTGTTATGTCCCTTAATGGAGGGTGAACCCACAGTTTTAGAAACTCTGGTTTACTGAAAGGAAGCATAAAATTATTCATTCTGACATAATAAAAAATAAAATGCACATTCACGCTGGTTTAAGAAACTTATACGGCAAAAAGTACTTGATAAGTAATTTATCAATACTAAATTAACAACAAAAATGAGTAATTACTGGTGACTGCTATGGGCTTGTCATATACAAAATATAATTATTATTGTGATAATTCATGCAGTTTATAATTAAAGTCGCATTGTAGCTTTATCTCGTCGAAGTACATTATTATTGCATTCAATACATAATTGTTGTATGAAGGGAGCACGAAAAACAATTTGACTGAAAATTGGGTCACCAACATTTAAAGTTTGAGGAACACTGCATTAAAGCATGAAGTCAACGGCCCGGCAAATTGAGATCAGGTCAAACAATCAAAATAAAATCATCAGCTTTTTCCAATGATGATGTTATTGTATTCTGCTTCACAACGCGCGATTTCGACTATGTGTGTTTGATATATTTCATGTAAATCTTATAAAACCTTTCTTAATATTGTCATAACAACTGTTCAGCTGCCCTATTTAAAATTTTGTTGCGTTTATTTTTCAATAAAATTACAACTAGTTCTTCAATAATGCATTCTTGTTTGCAACTTCTTCCCAAGGTTCAACAACTTTTGCAGTATTTTGTTGAATTCGATTCTAAACAATTATCCAACTACTATCAAGTCTGCATTGGTATTGAACGGAACTCCTCACATAGCATTTGGTACAGAAATCGTTGCTTGTGTCTATGAGTTGAGCAGTAACGACCAATAAAACCAGCGGAGATTATGGCTCGTTGATTTTTATTGAGGTCAATTATGGAAGTGGTCTACGGACGCAGGCTGTACCTGTTTATCAATCAAAGGCTACTAGGCCATCAAGGAACATTAAATTATGTCTTTTTTTACCATGGTGTATTTCCATTGATTTTTTGCGAATATCACTTTGTTCATTTTTTGGAGCAATTTAATTTTATTTTGAAGGAAAATTTATACATATAAATACAATTAAATTAAAATTAATTCAAAACCATCTGAAATATAAACAATGAATCTCATCGAGCAATGGACAAATTATCAAACTTTGGTCAGTTCGTGACGATAAAAATGTTAGGGTATATTGAATTAGAGTTAGCAGAATTTTTGTTCTGCACCTACCACCTCTGCATCTTTCCCATCAAATGAATATGTTTGTCTATATCAGTGTAAGAGCATTGAATTTCCTTTGTCAGTTTCTTGTCGTTTGATGCAAAATTTTGTACAAACGTTGATTAAATTACTATTCAGTGAGCTCGACTGAACGGTCAGGATGAGGTGCGTCTTTAAGATCAAATTTTCCATTTTTGAAAGTATACTGATCGGTTTTTGGAACTATAGTACCTTTTCCACGCACAGTGTAAAGGTTTCAATCATCATTCACACCCTCGAATCCTGGATTGGAGGTAAAAACGAGGTGTTAGAAATGTTCCTTTTCTGAACTGGATATTTAATTTTAATGATCTGAAAGTTAACGTAAATTAACTCGAACAAAAAGTCTTATTTTAAATGATTTGAAAAATTATGCCAGAAAAATTGCATAATCTTCAGAAAATCAACAGTAAAAAATACAGTGGAAACGTAGTTACTAACCTAATATAATTCATTTCAGATTAATGGATTTTTGATTTTCTTTATCTTATGCACATATTCAAGACCAATAATATCGTTTGCAAATTTTATAAAAGTGTCCGGAATTTTTTATAGTTTTGAACTCATTTAACTTTAGGAAAACAAATTGTATATTTATCTTCACTGTTAGTTAATAATAAGTACATTATAGCTATTAAAAATTCAATGACGCAATTTATTTCGAGATAATAGACCATCTGAATAATAATAAAAAAAAGGTGGTAATTATTTTTACAACTAATCACCAAAACCTTATATTCTCCTTAATAATTATTCGTGTTTTCATAAATATTTTTAATGTACTAGCGTATAAAGATATTTTTAAAATATAATAATAGCTCGAAATTTTTTATTGGATTATAATTTATTTATTTTAAAAAATTTACAAATGCTTCCATTCAAACAAATTTTTCTGCAATGATATTCTTGTTCAAATTCAGAACAGCACTAGAAGCACATTTTATAATGTATTTAATTATTTAAAAAACAATTTTATATTTATAGATTCTGAATGACATTCAATATGTTTTGTAAATTTTTAAATCAGGAACAAGAAAAAAACCTAATGTGCTTCAAACCTTTGGTCTTACGAGGAATAATCCTTAAAAATTCTCGTTTTAAATAGACTTCTGTGATTTTATTCAATTTAAGCAAGTTTGGGTGATATATACGAAGAAACAAGAAATAGAAACCTAAAAATAATCATCGAGAACAGTGAAAGGGATTAAATATCATGAAATTGAGTTAAAGAGTAATTTCTTTTATTATTTCTATTTTGTTACATTAAATTTATCAAATGTTATAAAGGAGCGAATCATTTTCATGTTAATATAAGAAAGAAGAATAAAAGTTTTTCTGTAATTATATTTTAAGAAACAGAAATGTTGTACTGGTTAATGGAATATGTTCTTTGTATTTTTATGGGGTTAAAATATAGACTTCTCAAATATATTATGAAATATTTTACTGATTTTTTTATTTGTCAATTCTGCATCAGTTGAAATTTATGTTAATGCTCTATTAATACAGAAAACATCAAAATAGTTTTGATGAATGCAAAAACCTGAATCCGATAATGGATGGTATTTAAAAAAATGAACATGTTTTGTTAATTGAATTCTTTAATTACTTCGTTAATTTAAAACAAATACTGATGGAATAATAGTATATCTCAATAAAAAAAATCTGGACAAATACAACTTTTGAATTTACGAGAATATTCAATCCAGAAATTTCTTTGTATTATCTTTGTCTTTTTATTTTCTTTATTTGTTTTTCATAGAAAAATAAGTGGTATTTCCAAATTGGGTAGTCTAATTTTTTATTTTGAAGTTTAGGTAGGCCTGAAGTTGTGTTCAATATGATTTATTGCTTTTTAGGCAATGAAAGTATTTAGTAGGGAATCCAATGCTTGTATTGTTTATTTTAATTAAAAAGAATTATAAAAACGTCTCTTCCTTTCTCAATTCCTCTCTCTCTCTATTATTAGTTCATTCTCTCCTATATATATATATATATATATATATATATATATATATATTGTTCCAGTTTTCATTCATTAAAAAATTAATTTCTATTCATGTATTTAAGTATAAATACATTATTTTTAAATTTGTAGTGGATGGCACTTGCTGTTAGTACAGTTTCTTCAAATATTAATTCATTCCTTAAATTAAAGAATTAATAAAAAGAAACAAAAACAAATAATAGTCCAATACCATATACAAAAAGGAAAATCACTCGTTTTGTCCATGCAGAGTAATGGATAGCGCATTAGACTTCAAATCCAAAAGTTGTGGGTTCGAATCCCTCCTGGGATGGCCTGTTTCTGAGAATGTGGTGTCTTTTTACTTTCCAATTTTATTGGAATAATTAAGTTTCATGAATTAATAAATAGTAACAAATAAAAAAATTCGTCCAAAACCTATACAGAAAAGAAAGTGGAAAATTGCAAGAAAAATCGCTCTCCTTTTGCCACTTAATATTGCGATTCTGTGTGTCATATGTATATACAAGTTTATATTAACTGTCATTATTTAATAAAAAATTTACTAACATAAAATTATGCAATAGAGCATGCTTTAAAAATTTCTGAAATATATCTAATTATGTGTAATATTATATTAAGTTATATAATATATTAATAATAATAGTAAATAGAGAATATACGTAATAATTTAATAAAAATAAAATTATTATTAATGTATTATGTGTGACATTTGTAAAAGGATTAATTAGTATCGAAATTCATAAGGACATTCCTTGTCAAATGTTGAACTAAAGGTTACCGATATTTTTAGCAAGTAATTTTCTAATTAATTCATTTTGTTTATATTCTCAGTGTTTGAGTATTGAATTCATTGAATATTCATTAAGGTATAGGTATACGTTCGGAACCGTGATTTTGCAAAAGCTTATAAATGGATAATATTTATGGTATTTAGTGTCACTTAGATTAAAAAACATATATAAAATTGTTTAAAGAATATTATTACAGTAAAAAAAATTAAGTACACAATATTTTGACAAAAAATTAATATAGAATGACCCATTTTCAAAACATTCTCCTTTTATGAAAAATGCTTCTATTACAGTAATATTTTGCCTGTACATATCCTAGACATCTGTACAATAGCTGAACTAGAATTTCTGAAATATATAACTTAGAAATGAATTTATCCATATTTTACTACAACAGAGAGGAGAAATTTTAAGAAAAAAACGCCGATATATATTTCAATTGGTGGTAACTCTGAAAATAATGTGAATTGTTCAAAACTCCTAGGTCAGACACTCTGGAGAAGTCGTTACTTTATATAAACAAAATGTTATTAATGTAGAAGCATTTTTTATAAAAGGATAACGTTTTGAAAAAATGTTATTCTAAGTTAATTTTTTGCCAAAATATTGTACTTAAGTAATGTCCTTAAAACAATTTTATACGTGTATTCTAATCTAAGTGACACTAAATATCACGAAAATTATTCATTTATGCGCTGTTTAAAAAATCACAGTTTCGTACATAGTCGGATACCTTGAGGACAAGTATCAGTATATGCTCATTAAAAATAAATCATAATGGGTATGGCATTGTATGTTTTTCGGTAACTATTCTGTTCAAATAGGAAGAATCGAGGAAGACCATAATACTAATAATTTATACTGGAATGTCTAAAATATAAGGATTGTATACATATATATATACGCTTTATAAACTGTCTTTATTATTTTATAAGTGAAACACTTCTTATGGGCTAAATTCATGTGACGTCATAGTCACATGATAACTGAGCCACGTGTTTTCGGCCAATCAGGTCATAAATTAATACGACGTCATAAATATATCATAAATATAATCACGCGTTTCCAACCAAATAGTTCATGTTTTTCACTGTTGCCAACTTTTGCTTTTTGCTGAAACTTTCTTTTAGA
This sequence comes from Trichonephila inaurata madagascariensis, assembly GCA_019973955.1. Taxonomy (NCBI): domain Eukaryota; kingdom Metazoa; phylum Arthropoda; class Arachnida; order Araneae; family Nephilidae; genus Trichonephila; species Trichonephila inaurata. The sequence continues at coordinate 3,878 of BMAV01015616.1, read as the reverse complement.
AAGTACATATTTGCCAACGATATAATAATGCATATAGTTAAACAAAATGCACTTAATTTAAAAGTATTCGTATAATGTAAGTATTTTTTTTTAATTTTTAAAACTGTTTGAAGAATTTTAACACGTGAACACTTTACCCAATCATATTAAATTTTAAATGTTATCTAAACTTTACAAGTTGAACAACTAGTATGTCAATTTTTAATCAATGGGAAACACGTGATTGTTGTTATCATATGACCATCATGAATTTAGTCTATTGATTTTTTTAAAGAACTGATTGAAGGTTAAGTAATTTCATATAACATATTTAACATTTTATATTTATATTCATATAAATATTTTATATATTTAGCAGTATTCAGTTCATAATAATACTGAATTAACTATAACTTATGTATAATATCGTACACAGGGTGTTGCTGAATTCGACCTACAGATTCAGAGGGGTGATAGTAGGCAGCATGGGGAAGACAAACTTCATAGAACAAGGGTCTTCAACCATGTTTATTTGGAGTAATTCACCTAAACAGTTATGAAGGGCGTAATGCCAAATGGAAAGAAAGGGGTGCAGACGTTTACTAGACGTAAAATATGTTCACAAATACGAATAATATGTCACAGCTCTACGTCAGAAATGAAGCGACAAATGACTGTCACCAAAATTGTTAGAAGTTATGATGTCGTAGGTCATAGTACAGCTGACACCGATGGTCGAAGAACTGTCGGACGCATTCAAACCAATCCGGTGTGCTGGTGATGTCAGCTAAAGCGATGGTGATCTGTGTGATATCAGGTGCCTCCAGAAGAAGAAATCCAAGTGATTTAAGTCCGGAGAGCGTGGAGGCCAAGAAATATTTCCCCCGCGTCCGCCTCCCTTGATATGTAGCTTGGAGGTGATTACGTATCGCAGTCGAAAATGTGCAGGGGTACCATCGAACATGAACTATAAGTTCTAGGGCTCAGTGGCCGTTACTCTCTGCAAAAACCTCGTGAGAAGTATAAAATTTGCATACGTACAAGTTGCTTAAACCCTACCACGGTGTTCCAAGTCCACGCATATTTTTGGCCAGTTTCCTCGTCTGGCTCATCATCCTCCCGACAGCGACTATTGTCATTATTTTCAACAACTAACGTGGTTTTCAACCCCTCGTTCTATGGTCATTTGTCATTCTTGTACTACATGCTATCACCCATCTGAAATTATCAGTCGAATTCGGCAAAACCCACTTTAAGCAGTTGTACATTAATTCATCATAAAAAATAATCTAACGGTTAACCTCCCATGAATTACTTTCAGCAGAATTATGGTTTTGCCAATTTTTTCCTCATTTTTTCTTTTCCTTTTTCTTCTCTCTCTCTTTTTGCTTCATTTTCTCCCCTCGAACCTTGACTCCATTTTTCTTTTTCTTTTTCAGATTCATCTTCTTTGTGGATCATTTGTGCTCTATTTCAAAGATTTGTGCTGCCAATGGGAGAATGTCTGATCTTTACTGGTCCCGCACTCCAAAGAAAAATGTGACCCTGCAGGGAAGGAGACAAAAATTCCATTTTCACTATTCCCGGAAAAGATAAATTTTATTGGAGATTCGTGAATAAACTTCACTAGATATTTGAAGTTCAATGCTTTTGTTTTTCAGATAAAAATGATTAAGTAAAATATTTAGTATGGATTTATTTATATAGCGTTTATAAATAATGAAACTATTTTTTTCAATAAGGAAAAAACTCTATTCATATAATTTAGGCCAAGGATAAACAATCTTTGTTCTTGTCGGGCCACATATACATGATAGATATTTCAAGCGGACCGCACACGCATGACAGGTTCCGCACGTGGACCGCAACATGAGGGAAATAGAAAAAACATACTATAAGACCAAAGCAGCAATGGGCAAAGCAAAATTGATTAAAATATTTAAACTAATTTTTGGCTTTTATTTTATTTAAGGTATCCGACTAGGTTCGGAGATAATTTTTTCAAAAATTGATTTTCTGAATAATTTTATTGTTTTAATGAACACAAATAGGCTTAAAATGTCATAACTATTAAATAACTAACTTGCATCGCCCTTATTTTGAAAACAAAGTTATTTTTATGAAAATTTAGCAAAATTTTTTGTTAAGAAAAACGAGATAAATAAAAATAAATTGCTCATTATGCAATTTTAATGTGTGACATCTCTCGCGTTCTTCCTCTAACATAACATCTATGTTCTTTGACGGCCACGATTAATGGCAAAACTTTTCCAACCCAAATCCAAGAAGTGAAACGAAGCATAGAGGCAAATAAGATAACCTTTAAAAGGATAGAAATTTTAGTGAGCAATATGGCAATTTAGAGAAAGTTCAGTGTAAAGAAGATAGAAGTGTTGATCGACGGCTTACCTAGAATCAAGACGCCACCTCGCCATAAAACCAAGGTACTTTATATTGTACAACCTAGGAGAAAGATTTGAAATAGATTGACGTTGGATCAAACCGGTAGGAAGATTATATTCTGAAAGCTAGTATTTTTGAGATTGGGGTAGCGTGATATAATATATTTATATTGATAAGTGATCTAATTGCGCGATATGAGTTAGTTAAGACTACGTTTTTTGGTTTATTCTCACTTAATATAAGTGTGTCGATATCTATAATTCTGTAAATTTTTAATAAAAGTCATATTAAGAATTCTAAAATGCTCATCTTTCCCCAGATCCCACACCCTCTAACTTACGCTGAAACCCCACGACATGGCTATCGAACGACGGCCATGTCGCAAATGTCATTGATATACTTTTGATCCTCTGAAGTGTAACTAAACCGCAGGACAAAAAAAAGTTTAAGAAATAAATATTTTATTAGTATTTAAATTTGATGGTCAGTGATTTTCGTCAAAATTAGTGCATGTTCCCTAGCTAAAAAAGGCTGTAAATGTGATTAAATGTAGTTGATTAAACCTGGGGTTTGTTACACCTCTGGGAAAGGGCTCATAGCATATATGTTATAAATTCCATTGAATTTGATTGGATTATTTAGAAGATATCTCGTTCTTCATGCACAAATTATCATGAATTCATTCTTCAAAAAAAGAATTTAAAAAATAGTTAAAGTAAATGCTACACAAAAAACTTAAAAAAACTCTCTAGTTTTACGTATTAGTCCTTCTTCCTCAATAAACAATTTCTTTTTTCCCTAATGACTCAAACAACACCAAACATAAGACACCTAAAAAGCACTTTTTCAACCTAGTCGGATACCTTTACTATGTTAACCTTTCTATCAAAAACACACAAACAAATGATTTACTTTCATGCATTTTTTACCGAGTTTCGATGGTTTCTATTTTCTTTCATGAATGACCAAGCCTTTTGCTTATATTTTACTATCAAAAATCAAATTAATAACAAAATGGATAGATTTAATTACTTATTTATAGAATTTCCTGCTAAATTTTTAGAACATTGTGTGTTCTCCAATAATAGAATTTTTTAGTGGAATGGGCCATTACCGAGCCACTCAGAAAAGGCCGGTGGACCACAGATTGAGTATCACTGGTTTAGGCAATAAATGTTTTCTGGATAAAAAATAACATTAGGTTTGAAATAGCTTTTTTTTTCTAAAAAAATTAATTTTTAAAGAATAGCTAAAAATAAAAGTTATTGTTTTTACGCTTAGCAATCAGTGATTTTATATCATATTAGAGCAGATCATCGATATAAGAAAAAGTATTTTGATTTTATCTGTGTTCAGGGCTGTAGCTACTACCGTGTCAATTGTATCAGTAGTACAGGTCCCCATTCTACAGGGGTTACAACACGCAAAAAAATTTTTAAATGTTAAGGGGCCCAAAAGATTAGATTTTTTGATGCCTTTAAGGGCCACCAAGTCTA
>BMAV01015615.1:0-13567 GCA_019973955.1 Trichonephila inaurata madagascariensis | reverse complement strand
AAAACGATGTGAGTTATGTACAGTAACGTGTTTTCGAATTAATCACTCACGATCGAATTTTGATTAATAATTTCATAACCATTTATGTAAATGTAAAAGATGTAAATTAAATTTGCATTTCGAGATAAAAGCTAAGTATTTTTATGCTTTATATTTATAGTTAGTATGAATTGACACCAACGTTTAATGATTTCAGAAAGCCATCAGATAGCCAAAAGAAAGCCAACTTTACAGGTAAACTCATATATTTAAATAATTTTTTTTTTTGCATTAATGCAGTTGTTCTCAAACTTTCAATACTTCCGACCCAATATTCAATTATAATTTTCATTGCGCCCCCTTCATACAATAACAATGTATTAAATTCAATAAAACTATACGTTGATGCTAAACCTACAATACGACTGTAACCTCTTAAGTGCCACCGACGTATATAAATGTCTTTTCAGCCAGTGCGTTATTTGCCCCGGACGTATATATACGTCTTTTCGAAGTACGATCTTTTCTCAGAACTGCTATCCATAAAAATTATTCCGAAGGCATTTGGAATGCAATAAAAGGATCTTAACAGTGTTTGCGAAATATTTACTTATTTCAGAAGGGATTTGCTCATTAACTCCTTTTCTACCCCTCCCCCCTTCCCAATACACCACATACGCTCGCCGACGTGTTAACCGGTGGCATTGGGGAGTGAATACCGAAATTTTTAATTGACATCTTAAGGACTAATTATAAACCGTACAAATTATTAAGATCAGTGTTAATTTTTGCATATAATTTTATATATGACAAGACCATGGGGTTACTGGTAATTATTAAACTTATTCTTAACTTAGTATTGTTATAAATTAATCATAAAGTACATTGCGAAGTAACATATATTTATAAGTGTATTGCATCAGTGTAAATGCGTATTTTATTTTTGTCAGAATGTATTTATTTGTTTACTTCCAGTAAATTAATAATTTTTAAAAATAATATTTTGTTTTCGACTTTTCAATAGGCTCGCACCCCCCTCAAAGGGTAACACGCTCCCCTAGGGGGGCGTCCTACAGTTTGAGAAACACCGCATTAATGTTTCGAAAATTTTGTATGCAAATGGTGCTATTATGCTTAAAAAATATGCATGCTTGAAAATAAGCATAATGAAAATTGACATTTTTTATCCATAACCCAGAAATAAAGTGAGCTAGGAAGAGGATGAGGAGGACAACACCTGGGAAGATGCATCACTCTCCATTCATCTTCGTCTCAAGAACTTGAGTACTTGGAACCTCAGAAGAGTCTCCTCTCTTAAAAACAGATTCTCAATAATAGCAAAATTGAAATTATATTGACTTGATAAGAGTAACACGGGCTATAAGTTCACGAAAATAACCCTCGACGTACCTCGTGCACTAATTTTTCCAGCAGTTATAAAAAACTTAAGCATTCATACATATATATAAACCAGACTTTAAAGATGAATCAGTGCGTAAAAATTAAATAGGAACTATATATATATTTAATTATGTCTTGTCAGATATTTTCTTTATCGTCAAAAATTTTTAGAAGTTTTTAATAAAGTTTATACCTGCTTTTTCAAAATTTTTATTTCTCTTATCTTATTCGGCTTTTATATGGAATATACCAGAATATTTTGTCATCAAAGAAGTATTACTTTAAAATATTTTCAAGCACACATTCCAAATGCTTAAGAATTTAGTAATACTCGATTATGTATCCGAAAATATGATTTGTGGAAATGTTTTGGTTTTCGAAGTTTTAAAAAAGTATTTCTTCTGACAAGCATAACGACACGCGCTCTTTCAGTTCATTCCTGTTGTTATATTTTATAAACGAAATATAAATTGTAAACATTTTTGATTTGTTTTGAAGTAAATTAATCCAGCTGAGACACATCTTAAGGTATCCGAATACTTGCGACAACTTTTTAAAAAAAAATAATAAAAAAATGGAGATATGGGGATTTGGTTGTGTTTTCTAGATTTATTTAGTACATTTTAGAAAAAATATGCTAAAATTAAGAAGAAGAAAAAAAGTTATTATTACCAAATTAGGAAAAAAATGGTAAAAATTTTATAAACGGGACCTAATCTGTACAAAAAGGTTATGAACAAATTTTAAATTTTTCAATATTGATTTTGTTTGTTATTCTTTTAAATGCCCTAAGATTAAAAATATTTTTAATTTTTTAAAAAACTAGAATACTTTATCTTAGTTATTATATGAAATTGTTTTAAAAAAACTGATTATATTCACATAAGGGACTGTAAAATTTGTAATAAAACAGTGATTGATAAATCTGAAAGTTAAAAAACATCTACTATCATATAGAACAGACATATAAGATTCAGTTAAGTTTAAAAAACTTTTTTGAAATTGTTTTTTCCCTTTTTTAAGCATTTTCAAAAAAAAAAAAAAACACATTTCTAGTAAAAAGCATTTTAAAGTATGACATCTTGTTTGGAGTAGTGACATCTGTGCTTCTACTAAAACATTTGTAGTTTTCATTCCATGGAGTGGGAAATATTAAACTTTGCATTTTTATAAAGCTCATAATACGTAAAAAAAAAATCCAAAAATTCCCTTTTTGGGAAATTTAAGTTTTTAGGTTGTCAAATTTTTAATGTTTTCTACCTTCATAATTTTTTTTAAAAAAAAATTTTTTTGAAAAAAATTGGGGTTTTTTAGGAAGAAAAATAAAAAAAAAAAATTTTTTAAACATAAACTTTTTTAAATAAATAATTAGTTTAAGAAAAGTTGGTTGTTTTAAAGGAAATTTTTCCCAAAATTTTACTAAAACGGGTAACACTGTAAAAAAATTTCTGACAAGTATCTTTTTTCTGTAACACACTATAATATTAGATGCTTTTTTCAAAATAACAAAATCTAAAAAATTTTCAAAAATACATACGAAAATTTATACATAATATAATGAAAATTTTGATATTTTAATTTTTCTTTAAAAACCCCCCAAATAAAAAAAATATTTAACCCAAAAAAAACTTATAACCATTTTACGAAAAAGTATAAAAATACCCCAAAAAAATTTAAGGATTATCTGGTTTATTCTAAGTTTCATGTATCTGGAAAGGGTTTTCTTTCAAAACATAATTTTGAAAAAACTCATTTTAAGTTTAATCGATATTTTGCAGAGGGTTTTTTTTTTAAAATCACTATGACTTTTTCTTTTTCCGGTAAAGAAAAAGCCTTTTTTGGGAAAAAAAAAATGTTCAAACTATAAATTTTGAAAAAAAAAAAATTTTTAGAGACGAAAACGACTTTTTCCCAGAAAAAGGGGTCACCTTTAGTAACCTTTTGGGAAAACAAGGGAAGTTTTCCGATCGTATATTCAAACTTTGTCGTAAAAATAGAGAATATTTAAAAGAGATATCCCCAAAATAATGGGCATTTTTTGCTTTAGGACTTTAATGAGGGATTTAAAAATTTTTTTTTAGTATAGAAACAAAGTTTTTTGGGCCCCAAAAATGCAATTTAAATACAATGGTTTTTCATTAGGGGATTGGAATTTAAAAGTTGTGACATCCGTAGCCCAAAATGTAGTGTGTTTCAAATTGTGATTTCTTTGGCAATCAATTAATTCCCAAATTTTTTTTATTTTATTTTTTAAAAAAAAAAAAAAAAAAAAATAAATGTTTTTTAAAAATTTTCAAAATTATGTTTAAAAAATTCATGGAGAATTTAAATAAATTTAAATCAATTAAAAATAAAAGAGTTGAAAAGAAATGTATGTTTTATGTTTTAGAGAGTTAAAAATTTTTTTTAAAAATTTTTTTAAATTTTGTTAGTTTTAATTATTTGCACTACATTTTGTTTAATACTTTTAAAAATGCAAAAAAAATTATTATTCAAAGATTAAAATAAAAAACGAGGGGAAAATTTTTAAACAATTAATCAAATTACCAATTACACCGTCTGGTGCAAAGTAAAAAATTCTTGTGTTTTTTTTTCCTATATCAATTAACATTCTGAAAAGTCTCAAAAAAATTTAAACGAAAGTCAATAATTTGGTAAAAGTAAATTCTAATTAAGGTAATAAAAAACCCCATAGAGAATAATTTCAATTGTTTATTGTGACGTAAAATTTTTGTAAAATTTTACGAAATATTTAATTTTTATTTGTTTATTGGGAAAATTATTTTTTAATTATTAAATACTTAATTATCGTATAAGTATTCATTTATAACAATTAAGTATATAAGTTACGACTAAAAATTATATGTATTTAGGAATGTTTTCTAGAGATTAATTGTGTGTGTTCAAACTTATTGAAGCATATATAAGCGTCAATAATTATAGCTCATTTGATACAAGACTTTTCTTTATGAAATAATCATTAGTTTGAAACTAAATATATAAAAAAAGTGTAATAATTGCAATGAAACTAATCACAATTTAGTTTTTATTTGTATTCGATGGATTTTAAAGAAAAAAATAAAAATGTCTAGGAATAATTTTAAAATATGATAAAATCAGGGAAACCTTAAGGTATCCGAATACGTTCTGAACCGTGATTTTGCAAAAGTGTATAAATGGATAATATTTATGATATTTAGTTTCATTTAGATTAAAATACGTGTATAAAGCTGTTTAAAGATTATTATTATAATAATTTTTTTTTTAAATACAATATTTTGACAAAAAATGAACATAGAATGACCTATTTTCAGAACACTCTTCTTTTTTGAAAAAGGCTTCTACAATAATAATATTTTTCCTGTATTTAGCTCAGACCTATGCATTGAACCTGAACTAGGATTTTTAAAATGTATAACTTAGAAGTGGATTTATCCATATTTTACTACAATGGAGGGGATAAATTTTAAGAAAAAAACGTCGATAATTATTTCAATGGAAGTAACTCCGAAAATAACGTGAATTTTTCAAAAATCTTAGTTCAGGCTCTCTGGAGAAGTTTTTACTTTACATGTAGGGGAGGGGCAGAAAATTATTATTATAGAAGCATTTATTAAAAAAGGAGAACGCTTTGAAAATAGGTTATTCTATGATAAATTTTTGCCCAAATATTGCATTTAAATTATTATTATTATTTTTTTTGTCATAACATCCTAAAATCAATTTTATACATGTATTCTGATCTAAGTGACACTAAAATCATAAATATTATCCATTTATACTCTTTTGAAAAATCACGGCTCCGAACGTAATGGGATACCTTAAATAGACTGCTATCAATAGCGTCGCAGTGGTAGCCTAATAGTTAGGGTCACGATTTTGTAGCCAGTGTGTCATCAATTTGAACCTTCTTACCACTAAAGACACGCCTTGTAGAAAGGTTGAAGCTGTTGTAACTAAAGGTCATCCATTTGGCGTGGTTTGGCTTATCCTCGTCACTTAAACAAGCTATATAATTGTGAGGTCTATCGTCACTGGGTTTAAGTTCGATGGTAATAGACCCTCACGCTTTTACATTGCTAACATCCCTCGTAAATAATGCTAATAAACTCGTGGTTGGTTTACAATAGTAATTCAGAATAATTCGATTTTTAACACGCTTTTATTGACTTCACCTGTATGCAACGAAATCTTTGAACTCGTTTTTACCCAGTTTAAAAAGTCAGATTAATTCGAAATTTTACATACTTGTCAAGGACCGATGACAGTAAAAAAATTTAATAATTTTGTTGCATTGTTCTCATCAGGATTAAAGATTTCCCATTTCCAGATTTGGTGACTAAAAGATTAAGTGACTACCCTAACGGGCAAACACTCATGGTTAAAGAGATAGTGATCTTTTTAGTGAAAAATATCATTGATTTTACACCTTCTTCCGCATTAATTATTTCAAATTTATTTCTTCCACAATTTTTTTTCAGATTTCTGAACCTACATTTTGGACAACTAGGCCATATCGAATTACTGATAGGATGTCAATGAGTATTCCAGATTCTAAAAAAAAACGATGCATTTAAGATTAATTCATCAATAAATAAATAATAGTTTAAAAAACTAAAAAAACAAAACAAAAAAAAACAAGATTTTATTGTAGATTGAACTAAAAAAGGAAAAATGAATTCCCGTTTAAAAAACTAAAAAGGGCGATTTTACAATGAATCGAGCTAAGAAATAAAAACTAATTTTAAATAGAAGAGTGAAATGATTAACGAGAAAATTAATATCATTGCGGTAAAAGGGTGGGGTGTACTTTGTACTACATTTTTACACTAATTCTGCATTTCGGAATAGAACTCGTAAGGAATTATAACAGTTCAAATTGAGCATTTAACGCTTTTACCACAATAAAAATGATTTTCTCGTTAGTCATTTTATTTTTATATTAAGAACTTTTTTTTCCTCTTTACTTCTATCAAAGCGTGTTTTTTTTAGTTTTTTAAAGCTATGACTTTTTTGTAGTTTTGTACTTAATTCCCCTTCCTTTTACTTCATACATATGTGATATAAAACATTAAAAAGAAAAAAAAAATCTTTACAAAATTTATCGCATCAAATTAGTTTCCTAAAATTTTAATTTATAAATAGAAACACTATTGTTCCGAAAAAAACGGAGAAACTTTCCCTCAACAAAATAAGTAAGATCATTTAATTGATTGTTTATTGAGGAGACACATACACACACCACAATCCAACTCACAAGAACTGTGATAAAAATTTCCAATAAAATCATTACAGTCTAAATATTGTTCTTTATATAATAAATTTATAAAATCTCACACAATTTTAAAGTTTTAAATAAAATCAATCCAGAGTTATGATAGCTTTTGAATAACTTTTTATTCATATCGCAATGGCAAACTAAAATTTTAATAAATTAAAAGTAAAAAAAAAACCTTTTTTAAACAAGCTTTTATTTAAATTCTCTAAAAGGAATAAAATAAACTTTTCTTTTAAAAAAAATTTTGCTATCAACTTATAACTTCATTACACAATTTATGATATAAAAGCTTGTTGCGAGATTTACGTACATGTATTTGCTTAGTTTGAAAATTTTTATAATTAAAATCAATCAGATCAAGCTATTTAATTTGCTTGTTTATGTACGCAGGTGAATCTCGCAACAAGCTTTTATATCATAAATTGTGTAATGACGTTATAAGTCGATAGCAAAAAAAAAAAAAATTTAAAAGAAAATTTTATTATATTCTTTTTAGAGCATTTAAATAAAAGCTTGTTTTAAAAATATTTTTTTTTACTTTTAATTTATTTTAACTTTTTAGTTATCGCTGGACAGGTTTCTCAGTCTATTCATCTCATTCAACGCATCATTGTTGCAAGGTCGTTTGCCGGTTAATTTTGAAAAGGCTAGCTCAGGGGTACTCAATCTTTTTTCCCGCCATGCCACGTACATATGATAATTATTTCCTTCTAGCCGCCACAAGAGGATAATGGGAGACGGGGATAAACACTGTAAGACCAAAACAACATTGGACAAAGCAAAATTAATCAAATTATTAAAACACTTTTTTTTTTTTGCTTTTACTATAATACTATATTAAAAACGAAAAACAATTTTTTTAAATCTGTAATTTTAAACCAATATTTTAAATCTTTCTGCAGAATTTGGATACTACAAACGAAAAAGAAGTTTCATGCGATTATCTTTAAAAATAACGAAGTTTTTAAATGTTTTATTAAAAATTTGAGTATTTTTCGAAAAAAGTTTTCGGTATTTTATTTTTAAATGACTTATTCTAAAAGAGAAAAGTCAGAACTTTCTTAGTGCCAAATATCGATTCATTAACACGAAAAAAGAAAAAAAATTCATATACGGAATGATTAAGAAATCATTTTCATGAAAATGCATTTTAGAAAAAATCGAAAAAAAAAAAGAAATCATTATTTTTAAAAAAGAATTATACCGTATTGTGACGAAATAAATGATCTTTACGATTACGTAATTATTTTTTTCAGTTTGATAGAAAGAATAAGAGGGGTTTTTTTAAAAAGGTCGAAAAATCAAACTTTTTAAGTTCAATCCAATAAGATGGGGCTAGGGGGGAAAAGGGGGTTTTTAATTAAATATTTATAACGATTGCGATATGGGGCAAAATGGTAAAAAACATGCATTGTCCCAAACAAAAACTTTATACAAAATATTCAGCCCAATCGGTTGACGACATTATTAAAAAATTTGCTGGGATTCCACCCGAAAAATTTTAATGGCAAGGGTAAAAGCTTGTAAAAAAAAAAAAGAACGGGGAAAATTTAAAATTTGATCAAAAAATTTTAAGGGAAAAAAAGTGATTTAAGATAAATTTAAAACTACGAGCCCGAAACAAACCAGGAAAAATTTAAAGCACCCTTTCTAACCACTAGGCAATTTCAGAAAGATTTAAAAGGTTCTAACATGAAAATTTTTTAAAAAATTAATATTTTTTTAACTAATTGCGATACCGGAAAAAAAAAAAATCAAAACATGATCGCGCCCAAACTAAATTGTATACAAAATTTCAGCTGAATCGGTTCACAGCTTAAAAATTAAGGCAAGATTCCACCCAAAAAATTCTTTTTGAAAATTTTTTTGAATTGCGATATGGGAGTATAAATTTTAAAAACATGCATTGTCACCCAAACTAAATTTATACAAAATTTCAGCTGAATCGGTTGAAAGCATCAGCTTCAAAATTGAGTTGATCCACCCGCATACTTTAAATTTAATATTTTTTTAACTAATTGCGATATCGGAATATAAATGGCCCAAAACATGCATTGTCATCCAAACAAACGTGAATTAAAAAAACAGCTCAATTGTTTAAAAGCCCCAGCTTCAAAACGGGGAAAGACCCCAAACATTTTAAGAATTTTAAAAAAAGTTTGAAAAAATGATTTATTCAGGAAAAAATAATAACTAGTTTATTTTCTTTTTCAAAATCGTAAGACTTTTTTTTTCCCATTGTGCCAAACTCTCTTCGATACTTTTTCTTCTTTTTACTATCAGTACCTTTTACAAAGTTTGGTATAGATTTTTGAATCAAAGCGCAAAACTTATTATTTAAGTATATATATATATATATATTCTCATTAGAATTTATGCATTTCTTAGGGAGTTTTCAATAAGCATTCACCAAAAAGGATGTTTTCCTCTGATTATTGCTACGGTGTCCCATAATACTAACTTTTCATATTCATATTTTGACGTACTTTTGGATAAAATTTTATGAGTGTTTTAAGGGTATGAAAAGGAAGATGAGCATTTCAATATAACTCTTGAAAATTTAAAATTTGTATGTAAAAAATTAAATGGTTAGCGTTTTGCAGTATTGTGCTTTAGAAAACTGTTTTACGCAATATTTATACAAAGGCTACAAGCAAAAAATTTCCAAAACCATTAAATCAGAGAATTTTTTTTTCTTTTATAAATCTTAACATTCCCCTTTAACAAAACCATTCGGAGCAAATTCAGCTATCCAAAATATTGTTCTTTTTGTGAAATTATTTTCTCACAGCTTTCTGGACAGCACATTTATTGAAAAACAATACGAAAACGGCACACAGCATAAAAGGTTTCACCACTGCACACAGCATCCTAGATCTACGTGTGAAACTCCCCGGTAGAAACGAATGAGACATGAGGCAGCAAAACGCGGGGCTAATCACACAGTTATCCTTCTGCCAGAAAAAATTGTTCATCAAACCAACACACACAAAATAAGTTAGATATAAATTTTATGCAATAGTAATAAATATATGAAGAGTGCTACATAGCAAGCAAAACCTCACAAAAAGAAGTTAGATGCATGTTACACAGAGAAAACAAAACGAGAAATATACTTCCGCATTGACTATTTATTTTATACTAAAATGACATTCTTTGAAGAGATTGAGAGCATTGACAACTTTGACGACATTTACTTCCTTTACTCACAAAACTAGATTTTTGAAGTGAACTTCGAAACTCACCGAATATTTTCTTCTGAAAAATATTCAAGTTCTATTCACTCATTCTTCAATATATTGCTTTATTTGGGTGATATTTTGAACATGAAAGTGTTCTGTCTCTGGATAGTATGGTGGAAAAGGATACATATTTGGGTAGAAACAAATTACTTTTGGAAAAATTTGTATTTCAGTTTTTGAAAATTGTTTCCACCTTTAGAATCTCATGCACCGAGTAATCTATAGATGTTTTAAGAGTTTCTCTTCGGAGTACAGGTAAATACATATTTATGAGAAAAACCAACCCGGATACAAAAAATGTAACACATTTTACAATTTTACAAGAAAACTTCTGCATTGACGTAAATTTCTTTGATGAATTGAATAAACTTGTTAAACTACGCGTAAATATATTTTATCATATTGAATTTGCAGCATTCTTACCTATTAAAGAAACATATGTCCACTTATAATTTTAAAAATACAATATTCAGAGCTTTGAAACTGTTTTTAGGCTTCTTCTTCTTTACTTTTTTTTCAAAAGAAATCGTTTTTGAATTTCACATGATTATTTTAGTTTCATACGCAAAAATGTTAAGCAATTTTTGCTGAATGCCCGCCATAACGCTACGTTGTGACGTCTCGCCAACCTTGTTAACATAATTCCATGTTCTTTGACGGCCAAATGGCAAAACCTTTTCCAACACAATAATACCAAGAAGGTTGAACGAATGCAACATTGTAAATGAGATATACCTCTTCTTAAAAGCGCGATAACAGTTTTGATGATAAGATATAGCGCAAGTTTAGAGATAATATGGAATCTTTCAGATCAAGAGTTAGCAGTCCGATAGCTTGGGAAATAGCTAGAAGTCCAATATAAAGAAGTTAATCAAGTCGTATATAAAGTAAATTTTGGTGGTATTATCTCTTAATAGGTGAAGGAAGGAGATCTGCAAAAGGTAATATTTGATATAGTAGTTAAATGAATCGGTTTATTTATTATAATTAAGATAAAGGATCTAGTTGGTGTGATCTGACTTTTAAATACAAGGTTTACTCATGTTAACTCTCACTTAATTAAAATTGTCACCGAAATGCTATTATAAGTTATTTTAATAAAAAGCTGTATTAGAAGAACTACTTGTCTCATCATTTTGATAATCCCCGCCACACCTCTAGCTTACGCGGGAATGGAACGACATAGTCATCACAGGACATATGCCGGCCAAATGGCGCCCGAACGTATTATTCTGCTAGGTAATGCAGGTGGATTGGTTAACGTTCTACCTGAAATGTACTTTCAGGGTCAGAGAACATTGCAGAGTTTATCGAACGTCGGAGAATAACATACAGTTACTTGAAATCCCAAGTAATCTGTCATGTGCTTAAGTATTTAAAAAGTCATCTCAGGAAGGGCTCAAGATTGGGTACCCTGATATTGATTGTTAGTGCAAAATACAGCCACGGATTTTGTGCAGCTCAAGGCCAATTAGCGAAGGCTTTTCCGCGGTCAAAAAATAAGAGCAAACCATGTAGTCGCAATTCGTCCTATTTCAGGGAAGAAATCAGGACGTACTGATTTCTGCTTATAGATCACTAAAAATAGAGAGAGAAGTTTAGAGTTAGAATGTCCCAAGCAGGTTATTTGTGTGGATCATATTTAGTCTGACCTGAACCAGATCCAAGATTATGTGGAAGTGAGAAATCCACAAAAACACGATAGCTACAACTTTTTAGAAGCCCTTGGCTAAATTCGAATATATAGAAGTATCCCTAAATTACAAAGGTGCTATCGAACGATAATTAGAAAGATGGAGGTCAAAATGCGCATAGGATGCCTTAATTAAAGCCAATGGTAGAAACTGAGGAATTTGAAATAAGACGTAGACCAAATAACAGTAGAAACAGTTTTCCACGAGAATAGCCATAGTGGCTCGAGAGGAATATCAGGCTTCAAACAATGATCAAAGATTCTGAAGCAACAGGGGTTACCTTATATTTTGAAGAAATGATGTAATTTTACTTAGAGTAAATCAGAAATAAGGGTTCAGGAGGAAAATTTCAATCAGAGGCGATAGGACGCAAAGGTACGACAAATATTGTAAAGGTTAATGCATCAACCCTCAAGGATGTCGGACAAGAGAGACACTAATTTTCTCCGATATGTATATCACCCGTAGAACTTCCACACGTTCATATTTTATTAAATAACACTTTTTAAAGCTATGGACACCGGGCAGAAAAATCATTATACCGGAAGAAGTATATAGAAAATATTTTTCTATAAGCAAATAAAAAATCGGAGCCCAGGTAATAACAGCAAGGTGCGAAATGCCAAAACATGGGGATGGGAAAATTTGAATATTCTAGGACAACTGAAAAGAAATTGGTCATTTCATGTGCTAAAGATTAGGAATACCATGTATTCGGGTATCGATTTCAAAAGTGCGTCGAACGATTAAAATTTTGATCAAAATCGTTGAAAATTCCAGATTCTCAAATAAATAAGGTGGTAACCAATTAAAGAGGAGAAAGTTGAGATAGATTTATCTAAGACAAAATTGGAGGTGGGAAAACAAAACTCAAAATTATTTAGTAGTTTTAAAGGGTTATTTTCAGACAAACCAGGTTTTTACCATGTCTTATACCATGAAATTGACACGGGAGATAACCCACCAGTAGCTTCAAGCCATATAGGTATGACCGCACTAAGCAAGCAATAATAGATTTTCACATACAAAAAATGTTAAAAGAGGAAACGATTGTTCCAATTCAATCCCCATACGCGTCACCTGTTGTGTTATGCAAGAAAAATAATGGGTTACCACCGGATAATCCGGAAGCATATAGATTTGCAGTAGACTATAGAAAATTAAATTCGATCACAAAGTATCCGCGATACCCTTTATCCGTTAATAGATGATTTATTAACGAACATCCCATATACAACAATAATGTCATCTCTTGATCTAAGAAGTGGGTACTTTCAAATGGCAGTAAACCCCAGTGGGTATTGTTAAGACCGATTTGTATTAAAATGGCACTTATGCTTTCAAGCGGATGCCATTCGGTTTATCAGGAGCAGCTCCCAATTTCAAAAGGCAATTGACATAATCCTAAAACCATAGGAAATTTGTGAGTGTTTATATGGACGATGTGATTATCTCATCTCCATCATTCACTCACCATGTTGAACATTTAAGGGAAGTTTTTTCGTTGTTACAAGAGGCAGGATTGACATTAAATAAAGAAAAATGCAAATTCGGGGGCGATGAATTGAAATATTTAGGATTAATTATTAGTAAAGAAGGAATTAAAACAGATGAGACAAAGGTTAGAGCTTTTACCAGATATGAAACCGCAAAAGTAACTCAAAAAGAGGTGTCCAAGTTTTGGTATGTCCCAGTGGTACGCGAAATTTATTAAAAATTATGCGGATCTTTGTGAGCCACTTTTTAATCTTAAACGAAAATTAAAAATTTGTCTGGTCCAATGAAGCACAAAAGGCATTCGAAGAGGTCAAGGGAAAGGGGGTAACAAAAGCGCCAGTTTTAAAATTACCAAACTTTCAGGAGCCATTCGAGTTATTTACAGATGCCAGTTCGATCGGTTTAGACAGTACCAAAAAACAACCTGTTGTATTTGCTTCACGTACACTGAACAACGCAAAGGTTTTAGGTAACCC
>BMAV01015614.1:343721-354037 GCA_019973955.1 Trichonephila inaurata madagascariensis | reverse complement strand
GGATTTATTAATCTAAATTTCAAGCTCAGCCTAAGTGTTCCCTTTAAAATATTTTGAGGAAAGGTTTTATCTTTCCGTTCAAAAGATGAGAGGGGGAAAACTGTTTACCTCTTCCAAAAGTCCCGCTTATCACCAAATGCATTTTACGTCCTTAACATACCGGATGTACGGTTTTGGTTCATTACTCAGAAGAGCTTTGAATCCATCTCCCCATAGAGAAAGGCAGAGAGAAAGAGACACAGGGAGTTTAGTAAAAATAACTTTCAACTTATTGAGAGAGAGAGTAGAGAGGAAAATGTACTTAAGCTTATACTCTGTTATGATAAGGAAGAATTTCTGTGCTTCGGTATTTAGAATACTTTTTGGTATTCTGTCATCTAATCAAGTAACAGACGCTGTCATTATGTCATTCCATAAGTAGCGTAAATGACATTTGTAGATTATTATTAGATCATAATACATTTAAACTCTTTACAAAAAGTACATTTTGACAAAAATAAGAGAGATGGGAGAAAAGTGGATATTTAAAGAAAACATTTTTTCCAGATTTGTAAATGTGAAATATTTAATAAGGTTAAATATTTTAAAAGATTGGTCCATGTCATTTGGAAATAGTATACATATATACGTATATATATATATAATGTTCATTCGAACACAGCCCATTTAAAAGTTCCATAACTCTTCTATTAAATAAATATCAAACATGTTATATATATACACAAAACACAAAGTAAATATACTTAATCAACTTTTTTTTTAAGAAAGTGGTTTTGAATTTGCGGCATAATTTAAGACTGATTATAAAAGTAAACATTGAGAAAATTGAAAATGCTTACATAAGCAAACACAAATTAATAAATGTTAAAAGCGAGAGGTACAAATAAAACTAAAAGATGGTCTATTACTCGCTTAGCTTTCGAAATATTTTTATTGTGTAAATAACCATAGATTAAGGGTCATCATTTGCTATTAAAATTGCTTTCAGTTAGAGTTGAGTATTATAAGCTTTATTTTTTTAATCATTCCAGTAAGTATACTTTTACTGAACAAAATCATAGATCTTACTTTTTTATTACTTTTTGTTACGAGCTATTGTTATCTATTTTTGTCAGTTTTCCTATTTATTTGCTGAATTTCGTTTTTTCATAATCTAAACACAAAAACTTTTCACCTTGGAATTTTTTATCTGTTTCTTTTTATATCTTGCCTCTGTTTTCTATATCATCGTAACATGAAATTAATTTATACTTTCAAAATATCCATCTATTTATTCATGCATGCATATGTATGTACTCCTCTAACTATAGGTGTTTGCATTTGTTGTAAATTTAAGAACAGTATGTCACCTCAAAATTTCTCAATATATGATAAATAAGTTCGAGAGGATTTGTGAAAACATTTTGGCTCAAATTCGTAATAGACAACACATGATTATAGACCTATGTTTCATGTCCAGGGGAAAAATCTCGCCGCACAAACACATGGAAACACTCTAATTAATGAATGTGAATTGTACAAACTATTCAGATCCTCGGATTTTGACGCTGACTTTAGAGACATTTTTCTCCCCCTTTTAAAATAAAAATTCCGTACAAAACACCCAAAAAGACGGAAATATTAAAATCACTTGCTCATGACTCTTACAGAAAATGTGAAAATAATCATTCTTTCTAAAGTAATTTCTTCTCGAAATTAAGATGTTCGTTTATAAGCCCTCCAAACCCCTTACCTTAACTTCCAAAGAGCACCAAAAGTTATCGGCTTGGACCTGGAAATATATGGCTGTTGCATATATATATGATACTGAAAAAAGGAGAAAAAATTGCGTGTGAAAATAGATTTAGAAATATATTTTTGTATGAACAACATTTCAGTTATTTAATTTATATCTTAAATGTAACTAAATGTGAAAAGGAACCCGAATTCGCGCTTTTAATCAAAGAATTTGCTTTAGTAAATCTGCTCCGTTTTTTAGTATAAATTAAAACATATTTGATCTATTCTCTTTCGATTAATTACTTCAAATGTCAAAAATATTATTTTTCTGATTTTAATGGGTTTTTTTTTTCGGGTTTAGCTACAAACTAAAAATGTTAAAATTCAACTAGTTGGATTTCTAATTCCTTTCTAACTGTCGTTCTTTATAATCCGAATTATTTGACGTAATTTAACAGCATTAAAAATTGAGTATACTATTAAAATTAAAATAAATTTTAATATTTATTTTTAAAATTAAAGATAGTGGCAGGAGTAATTTTTTTATTTTCAGAATCTATTTAATAACATAATCCGAATTCTCTTTTTTTTGTAGTATAACTGTCTAAAAAATTGTTTTTTTCGGTATTAGGCTTTGTGGTTTGAAAAATACTTTGATATCCTCTCCATTTTTTTTTCCTTCTAAATTGCACGTATGTATTATTCTTACGGTAAGTCAAATTTTTCTCGTCAGTATTTGAAGTTAGAATCAATTGGGAATCCTGATTGCTTTGCAGTATCAAATTGAAACATTCTACCTATAGATGTTACCAGTCTACTTGTCCCCAAGGCGACAGGGGTCTCTTAGAGAAGTCCGGGCTGTTGCGATAACTTGGGCTACCAGAAGAACTTCAAGTGTGTTGGTTTTTGTTCGTTCCCGATCGTATATAAACACACTTGTGAAGTCAGCAAGTGACTAGATGGTAGAATGTTTCAATTTGATACTGCAAAGCAATCAGGATTCCCAATTGATTCTAACTTCAAATACTGACGAGAAAAATTTGACTTACCGTAAGAATAATGCATACGTGCAATTTAGAAGGAAAAAAAATGGAGAGGATATCAAAGTATTTTTCAAACCACAAAGCCTAATACCGAAAAAAACAATTTTTTAGACAGTTATACTACAAAAAAAAGAGAATTCGGATTATGTTATTAAATAGATTCTGAAAATAAAAAAATTACTCCTGCCACTATCTTTAATTTTAAAAATAAATATTAAAATTTATTTTAATTTTAATAGTATACTCAATTTTTAATGCTGTTAAATTACGTCAAATAATTCGGATTATAAAGAACGACAGTTAGAAAGGAATTAGAAATCCAACTAGTTGAATTTTAACATTTTTAGTTTGTAGCTAAACCCGAAAAAAAAAACCCATTAAAATCAGAAAAATAATATTTTTGACATTTGAAGTAATTAATCGAAAGAGAATAGATCAAATATGTTTTAATTTATACTAAAAAACGGAGCAGATTTACTAAAGCAAATTCTTTGATTAAAAGCGCGAATTCGGGTTCCTTTTCACATTTAGTTACATTTAAGATATAAATTAAATAACTGAAATGTTGTTCATACAAAAATATATTTCTAAATCTATTTTCACACGCAATTTTTTCTCCTTTTTTCAGTATCATATATATATGCAACAGCCATATATTTCCAGGTCCAAGCCGATAACTTTTGGTGCTCTTTGGAAGTTAAGGTAAGGGGTTTGGAGGGCTTATAAACGAACATCTTAATTTCGAGAAGAAATTACTTTAGAAAGAATGATTATTTTCACATTTTCTGTAAGAGTCATGAGCAAGTGATTTTAATATTTCCGTCTTTTTGGGTGTTTTGTACGGAATTTTTATTTTAAAAGGGGGAGAAAAATGTCTCTAAAGTCAGCGTCAAAATCCGAGGATCTGAATAGTTTGTACAATTCACATTCATTAATTAGAGTGTCTCCATGTGTTTGTGCGGCGAGATTTTTCCCCTGGACATGAAACATAGGTCTATAATCATGTGTTGTCTATTACGAATTTGAGCCAAAATGTTTTCACAAATCCTCTCGAACTTATTTATCATATATTGAGAAATTTTGAGGTGACATACTGTTCTTAAATTTACAACAAATGCAAACACCTATAGTTAGAGGAGTACATACATATGCATGCATGAATAAATAGATGGATATTTTGAAAGTATAAATTAATTTCATGTTACGATGATATAGAAAACAGAGGCAAGATATAAAAAGAAACAGATAAAAAATTCCAAGGTGAAAAGTTTTTGTGTTTAGATTATGAAAAAACGAAATTCAGCAAATAAATTGGAAAACTGACAAAAATAGATAACAATAGCTCGTAACAAAAAGTAATAAAAAAGTAAGATCTATGATTTTGTTCAGTAAAAGTATACTTACTGGAATGATTAAAAAAATAAAGCTTATAATACTCAACTCTAACTGAAAGCAATTTTAATAGCAAATGATGACCCTTAATCTATGGTTATTTACACAATAAAAATATTTCGAAAGCTAAGCGAGTAATAGACCATCTTTTAGTTTTATTTGTACCTCTCGCTTTTAACATTTATTAATTTGTGTTTGCTTATGTAAGCATTTTCAATTTTCTCAATGTTTACTTTTATAATCAGTCTTAAATTATGCCGCAAATTCAAAACCACTTTCTTAAAAAAAAAGTTGATTAAGTATATTTACTTTGTGTTTTGTGTATATATATAACATGTTTGATATTTATTTAATAGAAGAGTTATGGAACTTTTAAATGGGCTGTGTTCGAATGAACATTATATATATATATACGTATATATGTATACTATTTCCAAATGACATGGACCAATCTTTTAAAATATTTAACCTTATTAAATATTTCACATTTACAAATCTGGAAAAAATGTTTTCTTTAAATATCCACTTTTCTCCCATCTCTCTTATTTTTGTCAAAATGTACTTTTTGTAAAGAGTTTAAATGTATTATGATCTAATAATAATCTACAAATGTCATTTACGCTACTTATGGAATGACATAATGACAGCGTCTGTTACTTGATTAGATGACAGAATACCAAAAAGTATTCTAAATACCGAAGCACAGAAATTCTTCCTTATCATAACAGAGTATAAGCTTAAGTACATTTTCCTCTCTACTCTCTCTCTCAATAAGTTGAAAGTTATTTTTACTAAACTCCCTGTGTCTCTTTCTCTCTGCCTTTCTCTATGGGGAGATGGATTCAAAGCTCTTCTGAGTAATGAACCAAAACCGTACATCCGGTATGTTAAGGACGTAAAATGCATTTGGTGATAAGCGGGACTTTTGGAAGAGGTAAACAGTTTTCCCCCTCTCATCTTTTGAACGGAAAGATAAAACCTTTCCTCAAAATATTTT
This sequence comes from Trichonephila inaurata madagascariensis, assembly GCA_019973955.1. Taxonomy (NCBI): domain Eukaryota; kingdom Metazoa; phylum Arthropoda; class Arachnida; order Araneae; family Nephilidae; genus Trichonephila; species Trichonephila inaurata. The sequence continues at coordinate 348,886 of BMAV01015614.1, read as the reverse complement.
AAAGGGAACACTTAGGCTGAGCTTGAAATTTAGATTAATAAATCCTATTCAACCTCATTAATAAACTTGATGTGTTTGAGATATAATTTAAACAAAAAAGTTGACAAATGCAATATAACTACTTCAACCTGATGTGACATCAGATATTTAAGTCGAGAGAATACTTAGAATTTGTTTTAAAATTATCCACATATCTATGGTTTAAGATTTAGTATTTGACACTGAAATGAAAGAGAAAATATATAAAATGTACTTAAATCATTTATAGTATCATGCACATTCATTAAAACTTGTTCAACTAATTATTGAGTCATTAATGGTTATCATCTGAATCATGAAAATAAATTAACTCTTAAAGCATATTAATAAATCAAAATTCATAATTTTTTTCACATACATTTAGTATTCACGTGTTATACCATCCATCTATTTCGCCAAATCAAAAAACATCGCCAATTATAAAAATGTCACCACGTTATGTATCGTCGTTATAATTAATATTTTGGAACATGCTCAAGAATGATTTCCACTGTTGACTGCACATCGCAGCATTGCGCGATGTCTTTTGATTTCACAGTATATTTAAATACCTATAATTTATATAAACTTAACTTGACTCTGCTACAAACTCAATATGTAACAATGAGTAAAAACATGTGATGGTGTATAACTAATATGACATATTATTATTATTATTATTGCTCAGGCATATAGATAGTAATTTAAAAATTAATTTACTTCAGCTGCAAATTTTAGTAATAAGATCTTTAGACAAGTTAGATTTTTTTTTTTTTTTACTAAAAAGGGTTTAATGCCGTGAAATGAATAATTAATTGTGATTAATTAATTTTTAACCCTTGTTGGTATTTCAAAAATAAAAATAATGTAAATCTAAAAATGGCTAATTTTGAAATATTTTTTAAAGTACAATCTAATAATTTGAAAGTATAATTAAGAAGTGACGTATTATTTTTAACTTGGCCTTTTTTTTTTCGGAATATCCTTCAGTTTTTAATGAAAATGCACATATATATAACTTCAAAACACAAAATTGATGGATCTTATTTGCTGAATATTAAACTTAATTCTAAAGAATTTATACTTCCATACGTCATTTAATTCAACTCTTAGAAGTAAAAAAAAATCCAAAGACAAAAATTTAAAAAGACAAAAGAGAAAATTAAAATGAGCCTCTCATTATTATCATCACTTTGCTATCTATTTTCTTAAAAGCAACTTAAGGCTTCAGGGCAAAAAAAAAATCACTTAATCGTTTTGCTCAGTTCTTAGAGCCTACAGAAAAGATTCTTATTTTTTAAGAAAAAAAATCTAGTGCCACAAAAAAAATTAAATTCTACATAAATGCCTCTCACTTTTCCAAAAAGATTTTAAATTCCACGAGAAAGGATACGAACGATTCATTTCAGAATTCTTTAAAATACCGTCAACCATCTTGGAATTCTTTTATTTTTTTTCTCCCTTTTTCCTCTTCGTTTTTACCATCTTCCGAGTTCTTTTATTTTACCTCTTTTCTCTTACACTTTGCTTTTCAAGTATCTCTTATGCACAACGGAAGGAAATGATTAAAAACGCTTAAAAAGAGAAATTGCGTAATGTTCGTGAAGATATGTTAAGAAAATAGCTGCAAGAAAAAGATAGTGCTCATAGAAAATGCTTTATGTAAGAAAGTCTAGTTTTTACGCGTCAACTTATTGTTAGTATCAAACACTTTTCAAGTTTCCTTTTTTTAGTCTAGCACTTGGATACGTTAGTGGAGGGATTTTGTCAAAGCATTTCCATAAAAAGCAGTTTTAAACGGAGGTTTCCCCTAAGGTGGAAACCAAAAGCCCGAGATAAATTTTAAAAGACCTTTATATAACTGTTTCTATTTCATTTTCATGGAAATCAATCGTTCTATTTCGTTCAAATTCTGTTAAACTCATTTTCTTTCTATGCATGTCCTTAATAGTTTCTCGAGGAACTGAACAGGTTTGTGCGCTAGTAAGCATAATAAATGCAACATCTAAGCAGAAATATTTATGTTAAGTTCTTGTAAAAAAAGCAATAATTGAATTTTTTGCATGGTGAAAGGAATTTTTCTATCATTTTTTTTTAAAAATTGGTTTCAAAGGCATTCTTATTGATCTTCTTAGAGTAAGACATAGGAAAAGTTCAACTTACATTTCAGAAGAAAACGTTCTGATAAATACAAAATATAATACATACAACTTCATATAGCAAATTATTGAGAAGATTCAAATTTTGTCTTTTGAATAAATCTAAATTGAGATTTTTTAAAAACCTTATATAGAGGTGAAAGGTTTCACATTTCAAAACTAATATTTCTTGGATATTCCTGAAATTCGACTTAATTTATCCTACACCTTTATGTATTGCATAGAAATGTATTAATATTGCTGTTTATTAATATATATTCATTGAAGGATATTTTTATTTTTTGATTATTACTTTGTTTCGAAGTTTATTTCTTGAAAACATAAATTCACCCTTGTTATTTATATGAAAATCAATCATACCATGAATTAAAAAAAAAAATTAAAAAATAAAATAATAAAACAATAAGATGTTTCAACTCATTTTGAAGGACGAAAGAAATTAATCCTTTCATGAATGTTTCAATTTAATCCTTAGAACAGAAAATAAAAATCTGAACTTCCCAAAACAATTGTTTTGTAGTAGCGCTCTGAATTCTATTTTAACAGTGAAGTTATTAAATAGATTATAAGAGTTATCCAAAATTATTTTTTTCAATTTTTTTCTGTGATACAATTAATCTAACAGCATTTTTTAAAGTTAAATCGCAAGCAATATAACAAATATTAAAAAAAAAGAGAAAGAAACATTTTTAAAAAAAAATTAAGTATTTAAGCTTAATTGCAAGTAATTGTAAATTGTAATTGTAAAAGTAAAAAAAGTCCTAACAAAAAAAGATGAAAAATAATTTCAGTTAAATATATTTGATGATAATAACACATAACTCATTCATTTTTAAAAACGATAAAAATTTTATGGGAATTTTCTATTTGATTTTTTTTTAAAACAGGTTGTTATTAAATTAATATATATATATATATATATATATATATATATATATATATAAGTCATAAATGCCAATTTACTTATACAAGCATATAATAATAAATTATTTACAAACATTTCCATAACTTAATTATTGAATTCTTTAATTTTTTCTATATTTAAAAAAACCATCGATATATAAATTTCGCCAAATGAAAAATATTTTGTGGGACTTTTCTAGTTTGATTTTTTTTAAAAACAGGTTGTTATGAAATTAATATATATATATATATATATTAAAGCCATAAATGCCAACTTACTGATACAAGCATCTAATAATAATAAATTATTTACCAACATTTCTATAACTTAATTATTGAATTCTTTAAATTTTTCTATATTCACACAATCGTCTATATAAATTTCGCCAAATGAAACAGCATCGCCAAATGAAGAAATGTCACAAAATGCTGTGTCATCCTTATTATTATTGTGTTGAGTTTGCGAGGGAATGGTTTCCACTATTAGCAGTGCATCGCAGGAATTAGCGACATCTTTTGATTCAACGAAAATGGTCGACTATATAATACATCGGTACCTGTTTTCTTAGTATTTAAATGGAATACTTACAAAACTGGTGACCTGAAATTAGTGTGTAGAGCATTTATTTTACTATTTATATAACTCTAAGAAGTTAAAATATGAAATCGTGAAATTATTTTTGCTTAGAATCATTTTAAAATATGTGCGACTGTATTTTATTAAAACTTGTAACAAAAAAAAAAAGCATTCTTTATTCAAATAAACTTCACTTTAACTCTAGTCAAAACTCGGCTTATTAAATCATATCTAAAAGCTTTCGTTATTGAAATATTCCAGGAAATAATGTACCGTCTCTCCTGCAGCACACAAATATTATAAGTGAAGAAGTAAAACTACTTCTTTGAATTAGAGTATTTCCTAGAAGTTTGTAAATGTTATTAAAGGAGCAGAATGATTTAAAATTTTCTTATAACTCAAAAATACCAAAATGTGGCTCCAAATACGTTTCTGGAGAGTTAAGCAAATGAATATTCTTTGAGTTTTTTCCAATGATTTTGGCAATCGCCTATTTATTGCCTATTTGCCTATTTTATTATGAGATTGGATTATTTCATTCATACCATTTTACTACATTATAATGTAGTATATTTTATATAATCGAATTCTGTAATTTGTAATGCAGGAAAAATAAATAAAAATAAAAATAATAATTTAAAATCATACTGTGTGGTTTAAAAAATAATCAACATTTGGTCCAAAAATAATAAAAAAAACTCACATACTATGATTTATTTCCTTTCTCGCGCGATGGCAAGAAAAAAATCACACTCTATAGCATCTCAACGATTGAAGTTTGTTACGGCAAATGTATAAAATATTCCTCGACAGAGTAAAGCTTATAAGAAAAACAATATAATTACGGAATATATTATAATACAAAATATATCATCATTTTGTTGGAAGATCTATCTTTACATTCAGTAAATGGAAAATTTACATTTGAAATGAGAAATGTGTGCATCCCTTGAAAATCGATTTAAAGAAACATGTTTTATTATGTATAAATCAACTGTGCATATTTTTCATAAGTTATACGCATTTAGTTCATAAAATAATTTTTTTACATCAATTTTCTTTTTCATTCCTTGGCTAAAAAAATATTATTTTGCGTTTGCGATTAATATTAATCTATTAGCTGTATTTATAATCGAATAAGTCAAATTAATTTTAATTTTAAGAAGCTCAATTTGTCTTTTGATAATGTTATGCACAAGAGTTAATGGCACAACTTTAAATAATATATTAAAGGATATAAAATAATATAATGTGAAGTATATCACTCGCATAGTTGTCTTTTTTGTTTTTTTTGAAAACGGAAATAAAAACATCTGAAATTCTAAACATGCCATTACGAGCACACCGTATGAAAATATCTAATGTTAGCTTAAGACAGTTTCGGAAAAAAAAAATATTTTTTCGCAATTTTTTTTTTTTAAAAACATTATTTATATCTATTATAACTTGAAATTTGAATTATATTACATATAGAACCTTGAAAAAGTTCTCGCTGTTTTCTAAAAGAT
>BMAV01015614.1:280128-343572 GCA_019973955.1 Trichonephila inaurata madagascariensis | reverse complement strand
TGATTAGGATCACTTCATTGATTGAACACGTGCAACTGCATTGTGCCGGAAAAATGTCACATCAACATCAAGTGTTTTGTGAAACTTAAGAAATCAACCACAAAAACATTTTAAATATTAACCGAGGCTTAAGGGATGGAACTTTGTCCCCTACGCAGGTGTTTAATTGACATAAGCTGTTTTCAAGGTAAAGGGACAGTGCAGAAGAGGATGAATATGCTGGGCGCCGAAGGTTAGCCATTGCAGGCCAAAATTCGTGATATGAGTGGGTTCCCTCTCACATCATTGGTCAGACAGGTCATCAACACAGCTACAATGAAGTACTAAAAAGACTTAGAAAAAAATTAGGAAATATAGGCCAGAATTGGGGATTGATGGATGGGTGTTGCACCAAGACAATGCACCCACTCACATTGCCCAATTTGTTAAGCAGTTTGTGACCATCAAAAACATTATTGTGATGTAGCATCCTCCTTGTTCACCTGTTTGGCCTCATGAGGCTCTTTTTTTATTTCTTACAATTAAATCTTGCTAAAAAGTAACACATTTTACTTCAGTTCAAGCGGTTCAGGCAGAAACGGAGAATATCCAGAAGGGCTTTCCGAAAACCTCGTTCCATAACTGTTACCAGCAAAGGCAACATCAAATGCAAAACGTGTGAATACTGAAGAAAACTACTTTGAAGGGGACAATGTCACAGAGAACTTATTTTATACGTACAATGAGTTAATGAACTAGTATCGGTTTGTGTGTGTGTGTGTGTGTTGTACTTTGTATAATTTCGATGGTAACTCATCGGCAGGGAAGTACCGAATGTAGCTTTGAAAAAAAAAAGGCAGTGTATCTTAGCTCGCCCTCGTGTTAACAATTTTTTTTTCTTTGGTTCTAAAAAATTCTTTTCTGCCTAGTGAAAAGTGTATTAGCGGGAAGTTTTATTACAGCATATAATTCAAATGAAATCTGTAGCAGAAGCACACAGGATCCCTATTGAGACTTATGGTGATAATGTTCTATCGGGAACGATATGTAAAGGCTGGTTTCTGTGCTTCAAAATTTATAATTTTGAGCTTAAGGATAAGGAAAAGACTAGCACGTCGAAAAAGTCTAAAGACAAGGAGTAGGAGGAATTGCTTGATCAAGACCCATGTCCGGCGTTAGTTGAACTTTGAAAATCATTACGAATGGATGGGTCAACTGTTTTTAAATGTTTGAAAGTGTTAGGGATAAAAGGCGTTTTCTCGTGTGTGAACTACTAATTTAACGGCAGAAAAGGAAAGTTTTTTTACATCGTATCGTGACTGCCTATGAAAAGTGGATACAATGCGTATCCACGTAATGCGTTAATCCAGAGCGTAGAAGATCGTGGGTTAAGCCCAGTCATACTTCATCATCGTTTCCAAACCAAATATTGAGGGTTCGAAGCTTCTTCTCTACATTTAGTGAGATCAGCCAGATGTAATTTATTGCGAGTTGCTCAAACCGAATGAGGCTATTTAGAGAGATTACTATCAAATTCACGTGATGCGTTTGAGTTGAGTCCTAAAGGAAAAACGGCTGCTATATGAACAGAGACACGACCAAGTGATTTTGGTACTTGACAACGCTTGGCCACATGTTGAAAAACCAGTGAAAACCTACCTGGAAACTCGTAAATGGGTAGTTTTACCTCATCCACCAAATTCACAGGACAAAGCAGAGATCCTACCGATTATCACTTATTCCATCTTATGCCAAATGGCCTGGTTGAGCAGCACTTCCATTATGAAATTATCAAAATATTGGACGATTTTTAGATAGACTCAAAAGAGGTGTATCATTTTTCCGACAAGGAATTCATATACTTTCGGAAAGATGGAAAAAAAGTGGTCTCTAGTAAAGGGCAATTCTTTGATTGACATGTGTTTTCCTTTACCTTATATTTTAAATAAAACATTTATTTTTTGAAAAAAAAAGAGTAAAAGCTTATACAAAGTCCTAAAATGTTTTTCATTAATAGAATAAAAATGTCATCGGTTGTAGATGAATTAAAATTTTCTACATTTTTCGAAACTATGCTTACTTCTTTATTTACAAGCTAGTCTCCGAAAAACATTTCGTCACATAATTTAATTATATATCCATTTACAATCTGTAAATACAATCCGTATCCTTTACAATGTTCTCTAATCACTAATTAATAAACTCGGAATGTTGTAATACAAGCAAAAACATTCAAAAAGAATTTTATATTTTAATGTTCTTGTTTTTTTAAATTCACATAAAGTTCTAACAGTACAAGACATAACTGATTTACACAGAGAATATAAGAAGTAAAATGCTGTATGAATCTGTTTGTTAAGAAAATATTATAACTGTTAATCAGAGCGAAGTAAAAGTACAGATTACCGCCATACTGATGGGATTCTTATTTGAAACGAAACAAGAGATTAAACATATCGTGGCTACAGGACGTAAGATACAGGTCCTCGAGGTTTAGCAAATAAGTGCTAGATTTGTACAGTCCTCAACCAGGGGCTGTACAAACGAAGCAGCCTTCTAATGCAAGCAAACTTGATTGCAAAGAATTAAGCAATCTCAGAGTATTTGCTGAGACAAGAGGGTTTCTGCGGGCTCCCACTCTTTCAGTTTACACTAACATGAATAAACTTAGGAGCTATCACAAATAGACTACGACTCAGAATTATATTTACATATCAAGGAAAATTAAGTTTTGATCACAATAACATAAAAAAACATACATAAACGAAAAATGAAAATTAAAAATGAGATGTGTTAAACAAGAGGAGATTTTCATCCGCTGGTTACGTAATCCTTTTGATGTTTTAGAATAAATTTTCAAAGTTTTCTCAAAACATGTAATTTATGAGAATATGCAATATGGCCATCCATATAAAAAATATTGCCCCAAAATTGTCAAAAACATTTATTGCTGTTAAATCCTGAAACATTCTGGGAACTCTGAAAAAAAAATTGCGCATTTGATATAGTTACTTTTTTTCAAATCATGAAAAACATTTTTTTGATACTTGTTATACTAAGTCCTTATCACCATTTACATAATTCAAATGTATGAAAAAAATGCACGTTCAAAAAGGTACAAAAATGTAACTCAATAGAGCCTATTGAATATCAAAAGAACGTTGACTTGGGGTCAGATTCAATGAAATTAATATAAAAGCTTGTATGTCTTGAAATCTAAAAATATTGTATACCTTTTATTACATATAAACCGATTAATGTATAATGGTAACAAGTTCCAAAAGTCACTAGTTTTATAGCTAGTAATTCTTTAATTCCGATTCTGCAGTAAAAGTTAGAGTCTATGATACATATATATATAAGTGAAATGTTGGATAAATTCGATATCCTACAAAACAGAGAAAACATTGTTTCTGAAATCAAGAGCTAAGAACAAAAAAATCACTGTAAGAAAAACGGTTAATTGACCAAAATAAAAAGCTAATATGTTTTCTGAAACTGTCATAGACTGAGGTCTGTTATAAATGCTTGAGAACTTGCTTAAAAGAATCCCAATCTTCCCATTCAGCAAAAAATCATAGTCCATTAAAAATGCATTATAAGCCATGATTGAAACACCTAGGCTTACACACATAGAGACACATGCACACACACACACACACATATATATATATAGATAGATAGATAGATATTAAGTATTGTAGTAGCGTTGGCCGGTGTAGGTTTGTTGTCATATCTGGTTTAGTGAAAACATCTTCAGAATAACTTTTCATCTTTTTATTTTGAAGCACACATAGCGTAACTGGTCAATCACTTTTATATTTCACATCTATTTGTAAAAGACACGAAAACAGACACATATAACAGAAGCGACATCTTCAGGGATACAAGACAAAGAGAGCTGCAATTATTTACATTCTTACGTGGATGTTTACATGCTGAAGGCTAGCAGACAAAGAGAGCGATTACAAAAGATTTTTGCTTTATACCAGCAGTGCAAGCACGTGATTATTACGTAATAGTAGTTCTGATTGGATAGAATGGGCGGGACAGGGATTTCGGACTAGCCGATTACGATCAAGATAACAGTGTTGTTTTTAAACCTAAGAATTAAAATTTGTTTAAATATTAGTACAAAGAGTTAATATAAAGGATACTAGAGGGAATTATTACATATATATGTGTGTAATAATTATAAGTAGATATCAAATTATATATTCAAATTATAAGTAGATATCAAATTATATATTCATATTACAAGTAGATGTCAAATTATATATTCAAATTATAAGTAGATATCAAATTATATATTCAAATTATAAGTAGATATCAATTTAAGTTATTACATATATATAATTAGGATGATTTTTTTTTAACTGACACTATTCATAGACACCTGTAGCTGGCTTGATCTAACAGCCGCAGTGGCACCAAACCCGGTATGGAGACTAATAATGAAATTTTAAGTAAGATTCCGTGGATAAAATTTTAGTCTTTATGGCGCTGCTGTGGCTTACCAAACCTAAAATTTACATTTAAAAAACATGTATGAAAGCAAATTCTATCCTACATGACAGCCACGCCAGTAATTTGGGCTATAAACTACGTAGACAGCTGCAAAGAATACAGGGTGTTTTTTTCTTTTCTTCTTTTTTTAAACTGACAGTATTCAGAGTAAACTGTAACTTGATCTGAGAAGTGAAACTTCACGAAATTTAGTACAGTAACTAAAAATTAACTAAAAATAATATTGGAAACAGAATTTTAAGGAAAAAATAGAACCAATAACCGCCGACAGGGGAATTTATAGAGTTGTTGTCAACACTACCAAACTAACAATTTACATAAGAAACTGGTATGAAAGCAAATGATTTTACATGTGACAACGACGTCAACAATTTGGGCTGTAGTACATATAGGCAGCTCAGAAAAATAGTTTTCTCAGCTAAAGTGAGCCATCTCAAGTGAACATGCGACTCACATTACCAGAACGCGCATTATTGGTAAAATTGTATTATTTGAATCAGTGCACTGCATCCGTAGACCTTCGTGGGTACAGAACCCAACAAAAGCTACGCAAGAAACCTTTATCGCGTAATGCTTTCAAGGCAGTGATCAAGAAGTTAGAGAAAACAAGATCACTAAAAATTACCCCTAGAAAAGGACACAAGTATGTGCCATAAGAGGTGATAAAAGATGTGGCTACTGTAATCATTGACGGATCATAAGAAAACATTGATGGTAGTAGCAGAGCCAGGAGTGTCACGTGATTATTGGATATGACAATTGTATTTGCAACGGGCTCTCCTCTACTATCCATAAGAAATCAGACCCTTACATGAACTCAAACGCAGTGATTGCGATAACCGATTGAAATTTGCTCTATCTTTTCTGGCCAGGATGGAAGTTGATTATTATTTCCCGAGGCAAATTCCATTTGTAGGTGAGGCTCAATTTCATCAGGATGATTCTAATAACACACAGAATTGCCTCTGTACATCCTCGCGCCGCACAGGAAACTCCCATGCTTTCACAAAATGTCACCGTTTGATGTGGCTTCTTAGTCACTCATTCTTCATCGCTGACTAATTTTGTTATTCCACAACTTTAACAAAGACAATTTCCCAATCAGATAATCTTTATGTAGGATAGTGCACCACCACACACAAGTAATAAGATGCAGCAGCTAGTGCACAATTACTTCCCAGATAAAAGAGTCACGAGTCATGGTTTTGCAGTTTCATCACCACCTCGTTCTCCGGACCTAACTCCATTTGACTTTTGCTTCTGGTGTTACTTAAAATAAAATGTTTGTATTGGTGTATTTGCAAACTTAAGTGTCTTAAAGGCCAACATATCACGGAAGTGCCGAATATTCCTTATGACATGTTGCGTATGGCATTAGAAAAAATTGTGTAGAGAATGTACGATGCAGTTTCTGAGAACGTAGTGGTCACCTAGAATGCAATAAATAAAGCATAACACTGCACTATAGTTTTTTTTTATGTGTTAATTTTTCTGTTTACTGTAACACATTTTAGATTTTACAACGACAAAAATAGCTCTACAGGCGATTTTTATAACTAAATTCTTTTCATGGAATGCTGCTTCCCAAGTGATCATTAATCTGTATAGCAACTTTGGCGCAATTTTGATTGTTAGGTAAAACTACAGTTGACGGAATATAGCGTAAGTTAAAAAAAAGAAAAAAAACTTTATTTTTTGAAGCTGTCTACAAATTTGTAGCACAAATTACTGGTGTGGTTTTCCCATAGTAAAATAATTCTTTCATGTCAGTTTTCTTACTTAAACTTTCAGTTTTATAAGATACAGCAGTGCCATAAATACCTCTATAGGTGGTTTTGGAGCAAAATTGTGTCTTTTTTTTACGGAATCTTGCTTTGCATGTCACCATTAGTAGCTATATCAAGTTAGGTGCCGCTGCGGTTGGTAGATCGAGCTAAAGTTGTCTCTGAATAGTTTTAGTTCAAAAAAAATCCCACGTATTACATGTTTTTATACATGTATTGTGACGGGCTCACGCGTCTGTTCCTTAACATGACCTCTGAGTTCTTTGGGGGTCAAGATCAATGGCAACTTTTTTCCAACCAAAACCCAAAAAGCGAAATGTGAAAAAGAAATGAAAATAAGATAGCTTTTAAGTAACAGGAGTTTCAGTAAGTCGAATGGCAATTTGGGGAATGTTATGTGTGAAAGTAATACAAGCGAGAATTGACAGCCAATTGCGAAGTTACCTTGAAGATAAGCCGTTAAGTCAAGGTGCATACCATTGCACGCTCGCCCAGATGCCTCTAATTAAGTTTGAAATTAAATTTGGATTAAGGTAGGATTGATTATTTGATATTAGGACTTGTAATATTATTAGAAGTGAGAGTAGGCGGATTAAGTATTTATAGTAGTCTAAGTTAGGCGATTCGGTTTAACTTCTACTGTGTGCTTGTTCAATGTAGATTCTCGCCTAAATAATATTATCTAAACTGTTAAACACTTAAGCTTTAATTCTTAATAAAGTCATATTAAGAATTAAAAATGTCTATTCCTTTTGCAAACCCTGCACCTCTCGCTCACACGGACAATGAAAGAAACGGTCACCTAAGGGGGGGGGGGGCATCACAGTATAACCAGAATTGATTTGCAATATATATTACTTCACTAATTAATAAAACTTAAGAACAACAAATTTATAGCACGCAGCCACAGTTTAACAAGCTATCGTAATCATTTACAGGTTTATTTTTTAAATTTCTATTATTTCTTTTTTAATACATGAAAAACTGAGTTTATACTGATTTGCTTTATTTTTCTGAATTTAAACACTGTATAACTTCAACAGTAAAAAAAAATTAAAAAAAAAAAAAAAAAACAAAAAAAAAAAAAAAAAAAAAAGGAAAAATCACGTATTTCTCACGAAAAAAAAAGAAAGGGAAGTATAATTTAAAAATTACTTACGCTATTCGTATGCATGGAGAAACACGTCATCTTTAAACGCCATAGTTACAAACACTTTTTGAACAATGTATGAATATCTTTGTTCGATTTATTAAAATTCGTTCCCCAAATAAGTATTTAAATTTGTTACATTAAAGAACATTTTCTCTTCAAAGAAACGAGAAACTTTATGAAAACGAATTAAATTTTAAGAAGATTTTTAATGGAAAAAGTAACTACAATGACAAAATACCTGCCCTAAGAATTGAGAAAAAAAGCATTGCACTCTCTACGTGGAAACTCAGTTTATAATTCTGCAGGAGAAAAAGGAAATACATTGCAGTGTCTCCTTCTTTGTAGTTATTTTTACCTTATTTATTCTGCTTTAAAAATTTGCGAAGTTTCTTTTTCCGTAAATAGAAGAATGATTATACAGGTTAAGTAAAAGTATTAAACCATGCTATTGTAGAATAGGGACCCCATTCAAAAATTACATGCTCAACAATGTATAACTTGAATTCTTGTCACCATTTTTCTAACTTCTATTCCATCTATTCAAGCATGCGGGGGAGAAAAACTTATTTTTTAATAAAATAATCTACATACTTTCCTACGATAGAATATAATTAATTTTCTTGACACGTAATTCTCTTTTTATGCACCTTTCTTACAGAATTAATTTTTAATTTAAGTATTAATACATTTTCCAGATTGATACAGCGGCTAAAATAACAAAATTAATGACGTAGTTAGGTTTAAAAAAACATGTTATAAATTTTTTAGGTGTAAACTTTTATTATTAAATTAGGTTAAATGTATAATAAATACATTGCATTATCATCATATTTTGTTTTCAATAATGATTTAATAAATATTTTTGGGTAATTTTCAACGCAACAATTAAAACAAAAAGAAAGGAAATTTAGAACCTTTTAACCATTTCTTTTCAGTGTTGCTTACATGTAATATGAAGTTTAACTGCACCAAATGTTGCTCAAATTAACTTCTTATACAAAGTTCATCACAAATGTATTAAAAGACATTCAAAATCTCTCTAAGTATTTATACTTTACCATAATTCTAACACCGTCAAAAAATTACTTAAAGTATGTTCTTCTTTAGTATTTTTCAAAAATGTATTTCAATTGTTAGAACATATTTAGTCAACTTGTATATGTATATTTGTATATGTTGCATACGTGGGATACAGCTGGATATTTTTTTCTTCGACAATATATTCTATAGCCCAGTTGTAAAGGCCTTTGCACTGACGAAATGTTTGGATTCGCTGTGCTTCAATTCGTTCTGTGACAAGTCAATATCTGTGCAGTCAAAAATAAGTGCTCGAATTGAGTGTTTGGTGCTAAAGACATTTTCAGTAAACTAAACACTTTGTAATTTTAAGAATTATATCTGGCTTGTGTCCGCAACAAATTATTCACTGTTAGGTTTCATAACTAATTTGTTATAAAAGTTGTTACTAACTTTGGTATTATTGAGCCAGAAATGAATGTTAATTGGTACAACCGCGAAAGGAAAGAATCACACTCCAACCAAATGTTATACATCAGTTCAACAAAGAGAGGAGATGTATAGATGTACACTGCTATTGTCAATACCTAGTATATGTTCTAACTGACAACATGCTCTACTATTAGTCGAACTCATTTCAGATCTCATGTTCAAATTGTAAGATTGTATTGTCTCTATTACAAACTGAAAAATATTTTGAACTGGTGGTAAACTACCAATTACAGAGAAAAAAATAACCTTGGATGCTCCATCGGATTGTCAGCAGCAATGACACCAGACTGAACTAAACCATTTTATAATCTGCTGTGAAAAAATGTAAGGAAAAGATGCAAGATTTAGTATAAGAGTTATATATATATATATATATATTAGGATAACCTTCACAAAGTGATTTTCAAAATTTTGTGAATGATCCCAAAACTTTAATCAGTTTTGATTATATAATCAACAATGATGTACATTTTGAAGGAAAAAAATTATTATGAATAATAATTTTTTTTTCTTTACGTCAGCGTTTCTTAAACTGTGGGGGCGCGCCCCCCTAGGGAACGTAATAACTCTACGAGAAAAGGTGCGAGCGTATTGAAAAGTCCAAAACAAAAGATTATTTAAAAATAATTATTTATTTACTGAAATTAAACAAACAGAATACATTCTGACGTAATAAAAAATAAAATACAAATTTACACTGACATAATATACATTTATAAATGTATCAGTACTCCCCAATTTATTTAACAATACAAAGTTAAAACAAGTTTTATAATTACCAGTGATCCCATGGATTGCCAAATTAATACTTATCTTGATAATTTGTACGGTTTAAAATTAATTACTTTACTGCCGATTTAAAGTTACGCGACTCTGTCTCCAATGCCAGTGTTTTCAACGTAGGCACGCGTATGTGATGTATTGGAAGGGAGAGAAAAAGGATAAATAAGTAGATTCTCTGAAATAAGTAAATCATTCCCAAACACTGTCAGTGTCCTTTTATTGTATTCGTATTCCAAAACCTTCGGGGCCGCTGTAGCCGAATGGTATAGGTATCGAACCGTGGCTTGCCTTGTCACGAATTCGAGCCCAGTACCACTAAAGACCCGCCGTGTAGGGCAGCGATGCACGTTAAATCTGTCGAGAGCTGAAACGTCCTCCCGTTGGTGGGGTGTGGTAGTTAGGAGAGGGGGTGCCAGCTCAGGTGTCGTCCACGTCACTTGACTATGGTTCAAAATTACGTGTTCCGTCTTTAAAAGCCCTCGTGTAGCTGAACAGTGCGACCTTAATATTCAATCAATTAATCAACCAAAACCTTCGGATTTTTCTTATAGATAGAGCAGTGCACATAAAAATCATGCTTGAGAAGACGTATATACACGTCCGGGGCAATAAACACTTTGACTGAGTGAAACGTTTACATACACCGGTGACACTTAAGAGGTTAAAGACATATAGTAACTTTTGCTTCATAGTATCATTGGATCCAGTACATTGCTATTGTATGGAAGGGGAGCGCGATGAAAAATCTGATTGAATATTATGTCATAAACGTTGAATGTTTGAGAAGCAGTGCCTTAAGCCAAAAAATTCCCAACATTTGCGTTAGCACAACATTGTATGCGGTGAATATGATAACACTTACTGCTAGCTTTTAATATATTGATGATGTTATTACCATTAATTTAAAATAACAAAATACCATATTTTTGTACAATTTTATTTTGGACAAAACATAAATTAAAAATTAACACGAATTACTCTGCAGTACATTCTAAATGAAACATTTAAAAACATTCTGAAATTAACAATATCCAAAAGAAAATACTTATTTGTTAATGATACAAACGACTTTAATGAGTTAATGGGCATATCTGAAAAGGTTTTTGAAAAACATTTTTTGCTAAAAATCAAAATTTATAAATGCGTTTTGCTTATTAACACCTATAATGGTTCCGTCATAAGTGAATGATTTGCGTTTCTTTCTAAAAGTACTAACTTAAAATGTTTTAATTTTTCATTTCATAGTAAAAGCATATGTTAGTGCCAAAAGCAATTTTAATTTAAAAAAAAAAGTAACTGAGCATCTTCATATCAATAAAGCTCTCAAATCCTAACAGTTGAAAAAAATGTTTTAGTTTAAATGTGTTTAAGACAGAGAAATTCTTTTAAATGCCGCATTCGGTAAAAATCACTTGTTAAGTGCTTTTCATAAACTTAAAACCATTAGCAGACTCATTAGTTACATTTACGTTTTCTTCATATTTTCTTAAATAATACATTGCATTCTACGTGTTAAGGTTTCGGTCAATTTAACAGCCTTAAACAGAAATTAAATTAGCATGGAAGTTGAATATATTTCTTCAGATACATAATATGTATTTCAAATTTAAAAATTAAAAAAAAAGTTTCTCGAAAATTTCTTGAAAAAAAAATGTTTAAGATATTTTAAAGAAATTGGCAAACAATTTACTACGATTAATCCTTCTCCATTATTTAAAAAAAAAAAGAAAAGAAAAAGGTTTTAATATGTTCTTATTTTTAAAACTGCACTTAATAGATAATGACTTGTGTTTTTTTAAAACCATTTCAAGTATATTTATCATGGTCATAAATAAATAATAAAAACTTAATGTGCAATAACTTTATAACTACAACTATAAAACATCCACACGAAAATTTTCATAGAATAGAATTCAGGTACACTATTAATATACATTAATGAGAGAGAGAGAGAGAATAGTTTAAGGCTGGTAAGACTTCTTAATGGTACGAAAACCAATTTTTTTTTTTCACATTCATCAGAATGAATCAAAGAGAGACAGCATTTGAATAAATTCATATAAGTCAGCTGATTTTTTCAAACGTTTTTGTTCTAAAAAACAATAATTCATTTCAACAAAATTAAATTTTTAATGGATTGTCAAGAAATCATCGCACTTAAACGAAGAAAAAAGCGTTGAATTTGAAAATTAGAAATGTTACTCAGTTTAAAAATTACTTATTTAATTCTAAATTTATATATATACACAATCGGATCTCCAATATATATATATAGAGAGAGAGAGGGAGAAAGAAAGAGAGAGAGATTATACCCACTAAAGTCCGTTGTCATTCCAATAGTTTTACGAATTACAAGAGATATAACAATGAAAGTGGGGTCTAGGTATAGGAAAAGTGCCATGTGCTACACAAAGAAACTATTTACAGCACCCCGTGGGGGATGAATTTGGAGTTTTACAGTTCTTACCTTAGAAACAATATGGGGTACATGAAAAAAATTAAATTACAATTTTTTTGCACATCATCAATTTATTTCTAATTACTTATTGCTCACAAAAATTATACAAATTAAAAGCAGAAAATACACATTTGTTTGATCGAGTTGGAAAAAACTACACTTTCCGAAAATTAAGCATCTCAAAATGGTGTCCCTCAGCTACAACATACATCTGGACACGGTTTTTTTTTCATTTACCGTCCAACTTCAACACTAAACGTGAAACGCTTGCACAAGGATTCGTAATATGGTTTCGAAGTTTCTTTAGTGTTGACGGAGGGGTTGCATACACGATTAATTTCATATATCACTACCGAAAAAAAATCCAATGGGTTCAGGAACGGTGAATGTCCAAGCCATTCAATACAAGTATACCGATGGTGTGTAACTGAATTATGTCTTGAATGTACTGTGTGACATTTGATACCTTGCGTGGTGGGCGTGTTAGCGTTGGAACCATACATTCCGGAGGTTACACAACGGCAAATTCTCCTAAAAAGTAGACAGTACGTGTTTCAGTAATGAGAAGTATCGTGATCCCGTTAACCTGCCCGCATAAAGTACCGGCCCAAGCAGTCTATTTTTGAATATTCCGTATAAGGCTGTTATCGCTACTAAGATGTGGTGAATTTCGACAGTACATTCACAATCATAGACCAGAAATTGATGTTCTTAATGTACACAGTATTGCTCCCAAAGAATAGCTCCTTCATCCATATGATGTCGGGGATCAGGGATGCTCACGATTGTGCCACTTTCTCTTTTCTTCCGAGTTATGAAGTGTTCCAATTTTGAAAGTTATAAAACATAAAAATTAGCATTTTTCGCCTTTAATTTCTAACTTTACTTTACGAAAAGTGTTACTGATGTGTAACATATTTCCTCTCGATTGATTTATATTTGTAGTAGTGATTTCATGAAAAGGGACGGACGGATATAGGTAACAGGAAGTGACGGCAATGGGAACTTGGCGGAATCTTGGAGATAGGACCATGTACCCATCATATTGGGAGACCAAGTTTGCCACCAATTTGGTGACATTGGGGACCATGTTGGCGAGTTCTTTTCGCCGAGTGGATGCATGCTTAACCAGTCAGCCTGCCAGCTCGGAAGAGGAAGTGCGCGCAAACCTCTCTTTATTTTCTAATACTGTTAACTGCTTTAATATAATTGTAGCTGTGATCTTTTCTTTTTAATGTTGTTTAGTTTGAATTTGAAACCCATGAAATAAAGTTGAGCTGAGCTAACCGAAGTAATAATTCTTTGATTACAGTCTTTACAACAGTGCTTCTCAAATTTTCAATACTTGCGACCCAATATTCAATCCGAAATTCCAATGCCCCCCCCCATACAGTAACAATGTATTGAGTTCAATAATACTATAATTTGACACTAAAGCTGCCACCGGCGTATATAAACGTCTTGCTCAGCCAAAGAAATAATTTCCCCGGACGTTTATTTACGTCTTTCCGACGTACGATCTTTTCTGTCCATTGCTTTCCATAAAATTATTCCAAAAGCTTTGGAATAATGGAGGATCTTGACAGTGTTTGCGAAGGATTTACTTACTTCAGAGGATTTGCTCGTTTATTTTCCTTTTCTACCTACCCCTTTCCCCCAATATATTGCTTAGGTTGCATTTGCTCCCCAATGCAAAGAGAGCAAATAGCTTACCTTTTCATCGACAGTTAAAGGATTAATTATAAACCATATAAATTATCAAGATACATATTATTTTTTGTATACATATAATTTTATACATGAGACGCCCATGGGGTTACTGGTAAATTTTAAACTACTTCTTAACTTAGTATAGTTAAATTAATTACAATATATACATTGTGCAATACTGATACATTTATAAGTGTATTAGATCAGTTTAAATGTGTATTTTATTTTTTATTATGTCAGAATATATTGTGTTTGTTTGTTTACTTTTAGTAAATTACTAATTTTTTTAAATAATCTTTTGTTTTCTACTTTTCAATATGCTCGCACCCCCCTTGCAGAGTTACACGCCCCCCTAGGAGGGCGCGCCCCACAGTTTGAGAAACGCTGCTTTACAAGATTATAATTCTTATTCAGGATAAACTTACTTATTAATAATTATATTTACTGTTAAGCGTCTGACAAAGTTCAACATTCTGAAGAAAATACGAGTAAGTAATATGAAATTATTCGAATAATTATTTTAGTACGTATTTTTTTCATACTTTATAATGTTAACACCTGTAGCTGTCAAAATAATATTTTTCATTGTAATTAAAAAAAGTTTTCTCCATTAAAAATTATACATTTACCAAGCTAATTAAATTTTCATGATTTTGTTATTTGCAGAGATGCGTAAATCCAGAGCAGAATATATGCGAAATCGAACTCTATAGTAGTTGTTTTTTTTATATTGTTAAAGTTAGCATTTCAAAAGATTCGAATTATAAAACTCGATTTCGTTTTCTTACGCCACTTCCCAATTAGACGACGTTATTTCACAAAATTGTACATTACTAATGTTAGCAGAGACGTGGTTAGATAATG
Organism: Trichonephila inaurata madagascariensis; assembly: GCA_019973955.1. Lineage (NCBI taxonomy): Eukaryota > Metazoa > Arthropoda > Arachnida > Araneae > Nephilidae > Trichonephila > Trichonephila inaurata. Next base: position 328,805 of record BMAV01015614.1, on the reverse strand, counting down.
ACGAATGTGTTTTGATACCTAACTTCGATTGCTGCGTACAATTTAAACGACCGGGCCACAGAGCAGCTGGTGTTGCGATCTATCGCAAACGGAACAACTCACATGTTGTGACTCCTCACATGGACATTATTTATCGTCAAACAAGTGGACTGGGTATTGCTATTCAAGATATTGGGGACATATGTGTGACAGAAGAATATTTGAAAATGGACAAACAGTGTTTTCGGTGGCCGTATACATTTCTCCGAATCAAACGGTTAAAAAAAATTAAAGATTCCCTGCATTTTGTACTTTTATCATATAACGAAAGAGAAAACAGAGAGAGAGAGATGTGGTTCTGCTCTTTTAAAAACGAACTATCACTCGCTTCCCATGATTTTGAGTGGAGGTTTCAACGTTAACTACAGTTTGCCTGAAGCTGAGCCGCTCAAAGCTTTATTGACTGATAAACTAATACTCGAAATGAATACAATTCGAAATGTTTCAACAACTAACAGTGGTACTGTTATTGACGCTGTTTTTCAACGGTTTTTAAATAATTTGAAATCACAAGTGTATGAGTCATATTTTACTTATCATAAATCTATTGTATACACTCTTCCGCAACTTGAACAAAAATAAATATTTTTGATAAAAAATTGCATTACTCCTAAATAAAATTTTCATTAAAGATATAATTATTCGATAGAAAATTATTTCCAATCATACTGGATTCATTTTTTTTTCAGGATTTAAGTTGCTATTTCTTATTTAGCACGATAACATGTCAGATGTTACACATCTTATACAACTACTGTGCGGCTCGTTTCTTTTTTTTTCTTCAATCGATTAAGCTGCACAACTTTGTAATCGACTTTTTTCAGGCCTTTTCGTTTTTGAAGTAAGAACAGTAACTCCAAATTTATCCGCCAAGGGATGCTGTAAGCAATTTTTTTTGTGTGTGGCGCATGACAACTTTGCTATACTTACACCCCACTTTTATGACTATAGCCTTCGTCGTTCATAAATTATTGGGGTGACAACGAACTTAAGTACACACAGTATATGTATGTATAGATATAGATAATGCTGTTATTTTTAGTGTTGTAGCACAGAAGGCGATTTCCCCCATGTCTTAAACTTCAGTGTCATTTTTCTTTGAATCTTTGCTCGATTAGTAAGTTCTTGGGTAGGTCTTCTGATATCAAAACAATGGACAGCGTATTAATCTGAATTCCTGAAGAGTAAACAAAGAATAGAAAAAAAAAACATCCCCAACTTAATGTTTTCAATTGTTGAAAGCGGTATTAGTGGGGAATTATAAAAATACAGCGCATTCTCAATATTTTAAATGGCTCAAACAATTTTTTCATGGTATGAAGGAGGATGCCGAAGATAACTGTTCCCAATAACTTGTGCAACACCAAATGCATTAAGTAGCTCAAACAATTTTGCAGAAAGAGATATATCTGAATATCCGTATTGTGGCAATAAAACATTAACAGAAAGACAGCACAAATATTTATTCCAGCGAATTTAAGCATTCCATCGAACATGAGCTTAATCAAAATTAGTAATTAGCGAAAAAGAAATAGCTATGTGCATTGATAGATATGGAAGAGGAAAATATATTGTAGGGAGACTAACAGCTATTTGTAATAAATTTTCAAAAAAAGCATTTTGTTCATACAAGTGCCGTAATTTAATTTTTATACATCATGTGTGCATATATATTTTTTGTATGCAAATACAATGATCAGAACAAATACAGATCAAAGTGAAATACATTGATTCGTTTTCTTTTTGAACTAGATTTTCTCAAAAAGTAAGACGAATAATTCTAGACAGACAATTTAGAATATTTTCAGTAAACAAGTAATTTAAATAAACACATTTACTTTTTACGAACTAGGAACACTCCAATGGAAATTAATGTTAATATTTTCTGTCTCTTTCTCCATATTTATTTTTATATCTAAGATAATGCGCCAAAAATGTAAGCATATAATTGTAAATACATTTTCTAGTACTTTTTAGCGAAATTTATGATTTATATTCATTACATGTAAACATCAGTATGGATTCATTTTAGTGCTTGTGATTAATTTCAATAAGAAACTACTCGAGTGGGAGATAATACAAAAAGTCGAAGGAGCAACAGCTTCTAAATTATCGGAGTGAATCAAGTGTTAGAAGAAACACTTAAAGAAGAATGAAACAAATGGCACAAGTGAGAGTTGTGTCCCGTCACATTTGATCGTTTCTCCGAGAAGAATCAGTTTGCTGAGTAACTTAGATTAATAGAAAAAGTGTATGTGATTTCTTAGTGTCTTAAATGTAATTCTTGAGCATTAAACTAAAAAAGACAAATGCTAGATTGATTTTTTTTCTATCATTGTTTTCGGAAAATAAGGATAGGGAAAGAAATAATTAAACTTGGAGTGATGAAATAAGGAAATTAAATAAAGTGTTTATATGATGATGATTTTTTTTATAAGAAATTAGTATTTCAAAAATTCATATAAGTAGAAATGTTTCGTGCATACAAATTGTGTTAAATATATAGATACATAAAAAAGAAGAAAAATGCAGCGAGATATAATTTACATGAAAAAAATCGAGACTACAAATTTAGGTCAACTTTTTTTTCCTCAGAATATTACAATGAGATATTTAAAATATAGATACAACCTATGAAATTACTTTCAAATAAGGAATTCTTTGTAATAACAAATAACACTGTTTTGCTTTATATTACTTAAAAGCAAAAACGTACAGTAAATGTGGTCCTACTTTGTAAAAAATGATGTTTTTATATTTAGTTTGCTTTTTCTGAAAAATTGATAATTTTTTTTTATAATAATTTTAGTATATTTCTTAAAAAAATATTATTAATCAAGCATTACAGAAATGAAGGACAAAATATATTTTTGAAGATATCGAAAGTAAAACATTTTCTAAGACAAGTGGACAGCTACGCAAAAAAAATACAGAACAGATTTAGTCAGCTCATTTCTGGGTAGAAGTAACACTATAAGAGAGTTAATAATTATGTACATTTTTTCATAGATCTGACAATAAAGGCGTTTAAAATATATATGATATCACACTTCACATTTCGGGATATTTTAATTAGCATCCTCAATGTTTTTGCTCCTTGCTGAATGAAATGTATTTCTCTACTTCTTTCTGAAAGAAGACGAAAAGAAAAAAAAATACAGTTCTAGAAATGTCATGCACTTATGAAATTGTATTCATATATATATATATATATATATATATAATATTTTTAAGCGTGTTTAATGTTTTTTTCTACTTAGTTGTTTCCCTTTTCTTCATTTTTCTCTTATTTAGGTTTATAAAAAAAATAAATCTAAGCATAATTACAACTTGGGTATTAATACAAAAAAAGCAGAATTATTGCTTTTAGGATATAAGTAGTCGCCCAACCTGTATAGTCGTTAGCAACGCTGGCTACGGTGCCGTAGGGACTGGGTTCGAATCCCGGAGAAGACATGGATGTTTGTAAATGTATAGTGCCTTTGCGGCATGGGGGTACTCTAAATAGCCGTCGAGCCGCAAGTCCTCTCGTGTGGTTGGTGCATGCAAGGGGTAGAGATGTGGGAGGCCCCTGACCACCCCAGGTGTCCTCCCTCAAAATTGGGTGGAAACGAGCCAAATCGTACTGTCACCTGTATGTAGCTCAAAGCTACGGCTAACGACAGGCGTCACTTATCCCTTTCCCATGATGAATTTCGTGGACTTCGATCTGGCCTTTGCCGATCAGGTGGCATCAGTAACAACAACAGGATATAAGTTTTTAGGGGAACAGGGTACCTTGAACACAATTAGTTTTTATTAATTCAATTTTATGAAAATGTTTACATGTACTTTATCCGAATACATATGAAATATGCTTATCGGAAGAAAAACGCTGCTTTTGAACAATCAATTGTTTTAAATTATTCTTAAGGAGTCTCATGGGGGTGTTAAATTTCTCTAGAGGGCTGAAAATATAAACAAAATTCTTACAGGTATAATTCTTTTAAGTTTAAATTAAATAATTCGAATCTTTTACACATCATTTATAAAGGAATGGGGCTTCGGAAAAGCATGAAATGTTTAAAATATAATCATAATTTTAAAAATTATAAGAATATGAATATAAGAAACTTTTTTATCAGAAATATTTATTAAGTTTTACGTTGCGCATTCTATTTTCTAAAATAGTAGCTTTTATTACTAGGTAAAAGTTGATTTATAAAGTTAAATGTATCCTTACTACTCTGTAGTAATATTATATTAGTAGAATAATAAATTATATTTTTTATAAAATAAAATTTACATTTTCAAATTTTTTAAAAAAAATTTCAAATATTTCGAAATACAAATAATATAGTATTCTTAAATGATTTAGGTTTTTAAAGAGTATGATGCATTTTATAATTCTATAAAATTTTATACATCAGAAACTACTATTTTTTAGAAAATAGTGTGCGCAACGACATAAATTACTTAATATTTATTACAGAATTTTCATATGATTATAATTTTTTAAATTATGATTATATTTTAAACATTTTATACTTTCCTGAAGCCCCATTCATTTATAAATAATGTGTAAAAGATTCGAATACGTTAATTTAAATTTAAAAGAATTATACCTATTTGAAAGTTGTTTATATTTTCAGCCCTCTAAAGAAATTGAACCCACTTGACATCCCTTAAAATATTTCAATAATTTAAATTCCACCTAATTTTACAGATTTTAATATGTTTGAAGCCGTCAAATAATAAAAACATAAATGTATGGTTGTGTGTGTATGCGCACAAAACTTCATAGCTTTAGGCACATTATTAAGCAAGTTATGTAACTTATTTAAACAGTATGTTGAATCCAAAATCAAAACTAGAATACATTTCTACATTTTGCTCTTTCATTTGCTTTAATTGACCTTTACAACTTTAAATAGATCTTAGTCTCAGGTGTTTATTTTTCACGATAATCGTATATTTAAAATAATGACTTTTTTTTTATTCAATATAAATTTTTGAACCTTTTTTGGTGCTTTTGCATAGCGCATGCTTGATATTCCTGTGCAGGAAATAAAAATTGTGTAAATAGATATTTTTAAAAAAAAAAAAATATTCTCAAAATTAGGTACAGCTGTTTTGTTACAGTTTTTTATCGTGTCCGACGCGGAGAAAAAATTTAAAAATGAAGGAATCACTGGTAATACCAATCCCATGCTTAGAATTGTGAGGAGCACTTCTAAGAATATTTTGAAAAAAAAAAAAAAAACATTCAAATTTATTAAAGTTGTAGGATTAGTAAAAATTGTAAGATATTGAAATATTTAAAAATAATAATTAAATTTAAATTTAAATTATATAAACAAAAAAAATGAGTACAAGCTACCGTGTTCCCTTGAAAACTTGCATCTCAAAAACGATACATCTGCGCTTTTTGTATTAATAGTTTAATCGTAATTCTGTTTAAGATGAATTTTTTATAAGCCAAAATAAGAAAATGCAAGAAAAATAAACCTAAATAAGTCAAAAAGGCAGTAAATGCGCTTGAAAAATATACTTTACATTTTGGTAAATGAAAAAATATACAAGATTTATAATTATATGAACACATAAATCCATAAATGCATGACACTTCTAAATTTTGCATATATTTTTCTTTTCTTTTCTTTTGGTCTGCTCTCAGACATTTGGAAAAAAAATACCGTAATTCATTAAAGAAAGAAGAAAAAAAAGTTTTAACTCATGGTGAATGTTGATGCTAATTTAAATATCTCGAAATGTCAAGTGTGATATCATTTACAGACACACGCAAACTTAAAGAAGTCTTAGTAGACAGCTGTATTTTTGAGTAACATTTGAAAAGAAAATTACGTGGTGTGAGAAGTAATGAGAATTTTAAATATTCACCTTCTGTTCTTCTTGTATTTTATTGCAATATTCTATCTTTAAAAATTCAGACACATAAATGTCATGAAAAAAAAAAGTTAAAATTATTCAAAGGCAGATAAAATTTGAAGCATCGTATTTCAAAAAAAATGACGTACTTTTTATTGCAGTCTTTAAAAATACAAGAATGTATAATAAAAACCATATATTAAAACATTATTTAATAACTGAAGAGAGGGTGGAAGTTTTGTTTTTTAAAGTTAAGCATTTAAGGGATGACTGTCTGCGTTTGTAAACTTCATTTTCGAAAAGCCTAAAAAGAGAATAATTTTTTGACATTTAGTGTCAGTCGAATGATAAAATGGATATAAACTTGTTTTAAAAAAGTATTATTACAAGAAAAATTAATTAAATGTAATTTCTTAACCAAAAAATACAGAAAGAATGATATTTTTTTAAAAAACATTATCACGTAATGGAAAATACTTCTGTAACAGCAATGTTTTGTCTGCATCTAGCTAATACATTGGCTGAAATAGGATTTGTAAAAAATTCAAACTAGTTTCAGAGTTACGAACAATTGAAACAACTGGTGATTTTTGTTAAAGTTTTTCTATTCTCTGATATAAATAAATATGATTACATCTATTTCTTTATCGTTTATCACCTGTATGGTGCTCAAAGCTACGGCTAACGATAGGCGTCACTTAGCCCTTTCCCATGATGAATTTCGTGGGCCTCGATCTGGCCTTTGCCGATCAGGTGGCATTAGTAACTACAACAACAACAACACACAACACATCTACTTCTACACTATATATTTCAAAACTGCTAACCCAAGCGCTGTGTGGAAGTCTTACCCTGGTATAAATACTATTTTTATAGAAATATTTTTATTGCAAGAATATTGTTTTGAAATATAAGATTCTTTTTTTCTTTATTTATTTTTTTTACCAAAAAATTCCATATACCATAAAAATACAGTGTATAACGCACACTTTGAACACAAAAAATAAGATCGAAATTCCAGAGTGTGCGTTATACGCCGGATACCTATAAAATAAGAAAAAGATTATCATAGGAAAAAAATTAGACTTCCGCAAGAATCGAAATATTGTTCATTTAAAAGAAACGACATTCTTTAAGAACTTAAAGGGCTGTAATTCTAGAAATATGCTACATTTTTTCTAAGGCTTGGAATAATATCTCAAATAAATGACTTCAAAGCAAGAGCATTACACACGCACATTTCAGGTTGTCGCCCATCCGGTAAGTGGTCAGCGACGTTGACTGCTGTGCCGTTGGGTTTGGGTTCGAATCCGGAGAAGACATGGATGTTTTTAAATGTATAGTGCATTCGCGGCATGGGGGTACTCTACATAGCCGTCGAACCGCAAGTCCTCTCATGAGGTTGGAGGAAGAGAAATGGGAGGCGCCTAACCATCTTCACGGTGTTCTCCCTCAAAATTGGGGTGAAACCGAGCGAAAACGTTTTGTCACCTGTATGGTGCTTAAGGTATCCGACTACGTTCGGAACCGTGATTTTAAAAGAGCGCATAAATGGATAATTGTCATGATATTTAGTGTTACTTAGATTAAAATACATGTATAAAATTGTTTTAAGGACATTTTGACAAAAAAAATATTTAAATACAACATTTTGGCAAAAAATTAACTTAGTATAATCTTTTTTCAAAATGTTCTCATTTTATGAAAAATACTTCTATTATAATAATATTTTGTCTGTATATAGCTCGGACCTCTCTACAGAGGCTCAACTAGAAGTTTTGAAAAATTTACATTATTTTCAGAGTAACCACCAATTGAAATAATTATTGGCGTTTTCTTCTTAAAATTGCTCCCCTCTGTTGTCATAAAATATGGATAAGCCCACTTCTAAGTTATATATTTGAAAAATTCTAGTTGAGCCTCTGTACAAAGGTCTGAGCTACATACAGGCAGAATATTATTATAATAGATGCATTTTTCACAAAAGGAGAACATTTGGGAAAAAACTTATTCTAAGTTAATTTTTTGCCGAAATATTGTATTTAAATAAATTTTTTTGTCAAAATGTCCTTAAAACAATTTTATACTTGTATTCTAATCGAAGTGATACTAAATATCATGAAAATTATCCATTTATGCGCCTTTTTAAAATCACGATTTCAAACGTAGTCGGATACCTTAAAATGACGTATAAAGACAGGCGTCGCTTAGCCATTTGCCATGATGCATTTCGTGGACCTTGATCTGGCTTTTACCAATCAGGTGGCATTAGTAACAACAACAACATTTCAGGTTTCTTCGTAAAAAATGGTCTGCGAGATATGCGGCGAATGTACTTAAAAATTAAAAAAAAAGCAGCTTCCAAGTGCGTATGCGCGTTACACGCCGAATTTTATGCTAAATAATATTTAGTTCTTGTTATATAAAATTTTTGAAACAGTTTTGTATGTATATTTTAATCCAACTGACATTAAATAGCAAAACTATTTATCCATTTATACTCTTTTTCAAAAGCATGCTTCCTAAACTTGTTTAATCACCATTTAGATTAAAATGAAACAAGATATTCTTTTTTCCATCAATTATCGTCTTAACACATTGTTTTTCGAATACATTTCTGATCTTAACAAATCTAGTTATAATTTAGAAATAAAAGCTTGTAAGTGATTAAAGTAATATTTATTTAACCTTTTTTTAACCTTTATTCCTATAATAAATAATAAATTTTGACATTCACGCTTCCTAAACTTGTTCAATCACCATTTAGATTAAAATGAACCAAGAGATGCTTCTTTCCATCAACTATAGTCAACACATTGTTTTTCAAATACATTTCTGATCTTAACAGATCTAGTTATAATTTAGAAATAAAAGCTTATAAGTGATTAAATTAATATATACTTAACTTTTTTTTCTATTTATTCCTATGATGAATAATGAATTTTGACATTTTTTTAAACTTTCACTCGGATGTTACAGATGCAGAGAGCTTCGAAAGTTAGATAAAACAATGACTTTAAGTAACTCAATAACTGAAGCCGATATACCGGTAAAAAATGGGGCATAACATTGTGTCGTGTAGCCAACAGCCACACCCTTACTACGGGAACGAGCATGAATCAAGGGATATATGTCACTACGGGGAATTTCTGGTGTCATCACACTTTGTATCCATCTTCCTTTTCTGACAACAACAAAAAAATTGATGGCTTGATACCCATCGTGCCTTACTTCTACTGCCATATCTCAGAGGTATTTTCTCTGATACTTTTTTTCTTCCACAGATGCACGCCATCTTCTCCATATAAATATGTTGATGGGATTTTCCAGAGCAGAAAGATGGGGACAGTATATTTTCGAAAAATTTACAATATTACATTTTATCACTAGTGTGTAACAAAAAGAGTATTAATACAGCGAACATTTATATATATTTTGTCGCAATGCATTCTCAAATAGTAGGAAAACATGGAGTCAAATAAATGTTAAGGCATTTTCACTAAATTTCTGATATTGCTTACTGCTGAACTTTTTAAATACGTGTTTTCCTAATAAAAGAGTTATTATTAAATATTTTGATAAAGCTCTTTGAAGAATGATCACCAATTTATAATTCTTATTATAAATACATAATTAAATCTAAACAAAAATAATTGGAAATGGAAATCCTAAAAATGAAATTTTGGTTCTTTAACCCTATAAGTGTCGCCGGCGCTTATATCCATCTAGCTCAACTCATGCATTAAGTATCCCGGGCGTATATATCCGTCCTTCCGAAATGGGATTCTTTTCTTTGCACTGTTATCAGTAAAACTGTTCTGAAGGCTTTGGTATGCAATAAAATAACCTTGACACTTTTTACAAACTTTCCCCCCCCGCCCCCCCAGTACACCGCACATTCTCACCTGTGTGAAAAACAGTGGCGTTAGGGAGCGAATCGCGTAACTCTTAATCTGCTGATAAGGGATTGAAAGACTGCTGATACCTAGTAATCGTGATCACGGACTAGTGATCTGCATATCATGAGGTTCGAGCCTATCTCTACTGAACACCCACTGTGTAGAGGATCAATGCACGTTAAATCTGTCGACGCTGGAAGCTCCTTTAGTGTGGTGCTGAAGTTCGGAGAGTGAGTTGCCAGCTCATGTGACGTCCTCGTCACTTGACTGTAGTTAAAAATTACTAGGTTCAACGCTAATAGCCATTGTGTTACTTTATATTGCGACGTTAATAAACACTGACTCACTTGAGTCTTAAAAATGAAGTTATATATGTATCACAGGAATGGATCAAACGTATGAATTGGTTAATAAAACTGAATTAGTTCCTGTGACTACTGAATTAAACATAATTAAGTTTATTAGTGTAACAATCGAACACTGAATGACATAAAATGTTTGCCTTGTGTTATTTCTGATATAATCTGTCACGAATTCCGTCATTAATTTGAGAAGTTTTAAGACAAATCACGAAAAATCATAAGAGCTTACAACATTTTATTTTTCTTTGCTGTGCCGTTAAAAAAAAATGTATCACCATAAATCGATCATTGAGTAATATCTATTATTCATACTATAATGACAAAATATAACAAAGAAAATAAACCTCTAAAATAATTCGTTTAAAATTATTTGACCTTTTGAAATTACCATAAAATTATTTTATTTAATTCTAGTAAAAATATGATAAAAATCACAATAATTCAATTGAGTTATTGAATGAGGGGTTTCATTTTAATAAAAAAATTGAAATGAAATTGTATGAAATAAATCTTTATCTCTTTTTAATTTATTTTAATAACCTAGGTTTATTGTTTCAAATTATGTATCGTAGTGTTTTAAATAAAATTGATTGATTTGAATTACCTGAAAAAATGAAAGAAATTTTCAGAAAATTTTTTGTCGTTTCCTGTTAATACACCGTTTTCCCAAACTAAATCCTACGATGTAAATTTTCAATTTTAGAAAATATATATGAATCTCACAGGTTTAAACACGCTACGAATGTTGATGCAATACGCAAAAACCGCGTGTTACTTCTAAGAACGATTGGATACACAGACTCGAAGATGCTAGCAATTTGAACGATTTAAAAAAATCACGTGTTAATCCTGATACAAAGTATTTATGAGCTTTTTAAGATTAATTTCGATCATATTCAGGCTTCGACGTCTAAAGAAAAACAACGGCAGATAAAGAGTATTGTCTTTGTATTGAACCGATTGAATTAATTCAATCAATGAAAAATTATCTTTTATTTATGTTCACTTATAAAAATGTACATATCGTTTAATGAAATATAGCAAATATCAATAATATAAAGTTATTGAAAAAATTAGACAACTTTTAAAAGCTTTTCAGCCCTTAAATATCGTTTGAATACAATTGCGAAAACCTATGTTAAAATAATCAAAACAAAACAAAAATAGGAGTGATAGTTTAATAATGTGAAAGTCTTGATACATTTTATGGTATTTATAAGACATCATTTGTTTCGACAAAATCAGTTAATAGACTTGAATATTTTAAAATTGTTCAATAAATTAATAAATAAAACGTTAAAATGATTACAATGTCATAACATAATATATTTCATATAACGAATTCTAATTTACAACTAATGCTGGAATGCTCAATGGAAATGAGGCTCCAGGGCTCGAACCCGCGACTCGGCAAATAATACACTTGCCAAAATTTCGCAAACCTCACTACTCGGTTGCAAAGTCATTGTATCTTTTTTTCATTAGCAACTGAACTTTCGGGGTTCTTTTAACTATGCAAACAATTTTAAACAAATCAAATAGTGTTCAAAACGTGTTACTTTATCTTTAGATAATTAACATATTTCTGTAATATAAAAGCGGAATTGACAAACGATGTTTACGAATGCAGCAGCATTCGGCAGCACATCTACTAATATTTTGCTCAAAAGGCTACAAATAAAGGAACCATGTGTTCGAGTAACGCATGTTAATTTTTCCAAAACCATTCAATCCAGTGAGACGATTTTGAAGGGGGCAGTGAAGTTGTCAAATAGATTGCCGTTCAATCCGTGGCAGAGTTCAAATTTGCTCTAGAATCAAATGATAAGCATGTAAGGGCCAAAAGAAAGCGCACGTAATTAAAAACCAAAGAATCAAGAAGAGTTTTGCCGAATATTATGCATTCAGATATATTGCAATGTCTTTGTGTTGGCTGGAATTTCAACGATAAATTATAAAGAGATGCGAAAATTTAAATACGATTCTCTGAATGACGCATGGTATCGCGAATATTCTAGATACCTTAATGAGGTTCACCATTTTAGTACTAATTATGATTACCTCCTTTAGAGGATAATACAGGTTTATATCCACTGAGCATAATTGTAGTGTACCTGGAGAGTAAGTATTTTTCGTAGAGAGTTACTGAAATATTCCCTAAGCAAAGTCCCGTATATAAATACTTTGTGACGTGCTCGAACGTGCTGTTTATGCACGCATACCTCCTTCAGCTATTCTCAGAGAATATAATCGAGAAATCTGCGATGGTTGATCACCTCATTGAGAACAGGAGCAGTCATTGTAAAATATATATGTATGTCATGGAGAGTCAGATAATTTATAAATGTGAGTTTTGTTTGTTTTTGGCTGAAAACGGTATTATTTTCATGATCCAAATGCGACGTCAGGATATAACTTAAGAATATTACCCCTCCCCACACACAGCACCATTACGACCCCGTATTTTTAATGCAAGCTCCATTCATTCTTTCCTCTATGCATACATTTTCTATAACATTTCCTTTTATATTTTTTGTCATTTTTTCCATGTTATGTTGATTTAACAATTAAACGTTTAAGTTATGAAAGTGGCGATGGTTTATTTTAATTAATGTTGTGAATTAAAAAAAAATATTTAGATTTTAACTATCACTATCAAAGTAAGACTAAGCACATAAACTAATTTTGAGATTTAAAATATTTTTACACCTCTAACATTGAATAGTATACACCTTCACTATACAAGCATGTAATATTACAGTATTTTGAATTTCAATATATTAAATTATTAATAATAATTCAATAATTAAATTATTAATTATTTCAATAATGTTAAACATATTTATTAAATATTTTATAAAATTAAAAGCTTATTACAATTAAAATTTACACACAAATTAAACAGAACTTTTAAAAAAAAAAAAAAAAAAAAAAAAACATCTTCAAATTTTGTAAAATATAAGCGAAAAAATATCACTGATGATGACAAACACCAAAAAGTTTGCTATGAACTATATTAGATCATTACTCTTTTAATAGCTTTCTGAAACCAAATCCTTTTTTTTTTTTTTTTTTTGAGTTTATCAAAACAACGGCAATTTTAATAATTTTTATTAAAAAAAATTTGGTTAGTGAGATAAATATAGCCCATGTATATAATTACTATTTCTTTGAATAAGTATTTTTCTTTTAAATTCATAAATACGAACTTCCGATACATATAGTAGTACAATATTCTTATAAAATCGATTCAAAAACTCATTATTACTTCTCTTCCTCCCTCATTTGGCATACTAGCACCACGAAAAAAACAAAGCATTGCACACATTCGCTAAACTCTCCATCCCCAGAAAAATTATCAAAGTTACCCCTTATAAAAAATTAAAATCAATCATTCTATTGTGGTAACACGACTACATAAACGCCCCAATAAACGCATCATCGTTCCGAGCCATCACAAATCATTAACATCACTGATCCAATGATCCACGTCATGTGGAAAACCGCACCAATAAAGCCCCCTTTATACTCAGCTCTCATAGTGCATGGTAAGTATAGCCACACCCATCACTAATAAACGGACATACTAATAAAATGTTACGCGTCACTGCGGTGAGCCCCAGGTGCGACACTGGCTCCCCCGTGAGTACATTATTTAAGTGAGTCACTGGAGTTACGAGTCTTTGTATTAGCCTAAAACTTTGAGATATTGATACACAGGGGAGTATTAAATAACTGAGTCACACACCAAGTACTGGGATGGTGGTTCACTTAGGGAGGTTATTTTATTGCGGTTGGTGGGGTCAAATGCAATATAAAAAACTAGAAAGACAAAAGTTTTCCGCAAAAAAAAGAGCGTGATATATAAAATAATAATGAGATCTGCAACGTCAGTTGATTGGTAAGAGGATACTATTTTAACATAATACAATAAATTAGGGGAGACAAAAACCAAACATTTCTAGTGGCACAGACCTTTTCCGAACATTTTTTTGAATCACTACCATTCATGAATCATATAAACAATCAACAAATGTTTTTTTTCTTTTAATTAATTATATTTTATTACTGCTGCATATTATTTCGGTAATTTATAGACCCACTGTGTTCACCTTATTTGACATTAACTGTACTGCAACATTAGTACTCTTGGTGACAAGCCTTAAAAACTTAAGCCACCGAGCAAAAATAATTAATTTTAAGAATAGATTATTATAGATTTTTTGGCCATTTATTGCTACAATTAAATAGCACAATATGTCCATTTCAGTGCAGCCTATTTTTTATGCTATTTACGGGAGGAATTTCCTACCAGAAAATTATAAAAAAATTGACGCTTAAAATATTATTAAAATAAGTTTGAATGTGTTAGAAGCCTTATTATTTATAATGTATTTATTTTTTTTAGCGTTCTTCTACGAATTCTTATTTAAATACATTTTTTATTCAGTTTATCAAAGTACAATTGAAGGAACTAATTACCATTCAATAAAAATAAGTCTAAAATGACCTACAGAAGAGATTTTTTAAAAAATATTATTCCATGAACGAGTAATTGCAATGATAATTAAATTCCACATTTCTCCATGAAATTTTAGATAGTTAAATATAAAAATTACAACAGTAAAAAAGCAACAGACTTATATTTTAACTTATTTTCCAAATTTCAAAATACGCGATAGGATAGTATCGAATAATAAGTAGTTTAGGAATATAGTTTCTCCGTTTTTACATTTATGTTAATTACACGGTTCATATTTTTAAGCAAATAAAATTTCAAGATAAATAATTGTATGTTTCTTAGTTTAAGCAGGATAGTTTCAAATATTCAAAAAATTCTAAAATATGTATAAACTAAACAAATACCTATATATTAGCGAAATGGGAAACGTCGAGTGCATAAAAATAGGTACTTGTGAATATATGGTTAGAGATTCACAGCTTTTACTTTTAGAAGTTAATAAAAAAAATGGGAGAAAATCAAAAAAGTGGAGAGCACATATCTTCCATATTCTACAGCGCAATCCGTTGGGATAGTTCTTTTTCACTTATTTTTTGTTGTTTCTTGAAAGTATAGGTTTTCCACGATTGAAGAAGTGAGAAGCAGAGCCTTAGAGATATATTTTTCCATGTGTGAAAAATATTCTTCATCAAAATAGAAGAAGCTCAAATGCAAATACCACGCTTCACTTTCGAATCAAAATGGCTCAACTCAATTGAATTGCGCTGGAAATGTATTTTAAAATGTGCATTAAAATAACATTATAAATAAATGAAGCATACGTTATTTCATATTAAATATTTACATATATCAGTTTATTTTTATTCCATAGGAGGAAGTTAATATCAAAATATAAATTAAATGTAAAAATATTTAATTCATTTTGCACAGATGATAATTTTTAATGAACCAGGATAGAATGAAACTAAATGTTTAATTTAAATTAACTTCCTTCTTAGTAAAAAAGAAAAAGAAAAGAACGAATAGAACAGGAAAAAAAAAAGGTAAGAAAGAAAATAAGTCGCTGTTCTAAATGAAGTTATAACTTGTAACACAATAATCACACACACACACACAGAATAATATCTAGAATTTTATATATATTACGTATTATATAAACAAAAAATACAAGTATTACACAAAAATTATCTCGTATTATATCAAAAATTTCACTTTCAAAAATTAAAGCATTAATTAAAAAAATATTGCCATTAATTATTTATCAAAAATATTTTTAAATTTCACTAGCGACTTCTTATAAAATAAGGAAATTGAACTAAAGAATAAATTTCTTATTTTAAATTGTTTATATTATCCGGATAAAAAATATTCTGTTTATGATACAGAAATATTTTAATTGGAGTTTTATTTAGCAAACATTTTTAATGTAATTTTAAAACCAAACTATTCATCACGTTGAAAATTTATGAGTTTTATTTGCCTCACGTATTTTTTTTAACAATATTCCCAAGCACACTTAACTGTATAAGTCTTTAATAGTTGCTCATTTAAATGTATCATTACTAAAGGTAAACATTTTTTTTATTATTTTTGACGAATTTGTTAAGAAATCGGCACAAACCATTATTTAAAATTCGTAAAGACAGAAATGCCTAATTGTTATGCATAGTCAAATTTAAAAATTTTATTATTTTATTTATTTATTTATTTTTTGATAAATAGAGTTTCAAATCTAATTAAATAATACTTCTTAAAACATTACCTTATAAAAGAAACATAAAAAATATATTTTGAGTAAAAAAAAGAATCAAATTTTTATTTATAGTCATCTTTATAGGGAAAAAAAGTGTAAAATTGCAGTAACGTAATTTTAGAAATATATAACGTAAAATCCGGGGTATAACACGCACCCATACTTTCAAGCTGCATTTTTTTATTTTTAGGTATATTCGCCATATAACACCCACCCCCTATTTTACGAAAGAGTCTGAAGTGTATGTGTGCAATGCTATTATGTTTTGATGTTATTTATTCGAGATATAATTCAAGATTATGATAAAATAATACACTTCTAGAACTATACAGTACTTTATGTTCATTAGAAATGTCATTTATTTTAAATAAACAGCATTTCTATCTATGTAGAACTCTTAATTTTTTTTTCTAGGCTCATCTATTTTTTTTTATTTTTAAAGCTCTCATTTTTATAACCGGCGTATAACTCGCACCGTAAACTTCGATTTAATTTTGTGTGTTAAAAGTGCGCGCTATATGCCGGATTTTAGGGTATATATATTTACAAATTATTTTTTGACACGTGTCATAATGTTTTATTAGAAATTTATATCACGCAAGTAAACAATTAATTTTGAGAAAGCATTGAATATGATAATAATTTTGTAGACTAACTAATTTTGAATTTAAATATAAACTATCTTCCTTTTGGAGAATTTTATTGTCGAAGTTTATATTAAGATTCACTGTAAAGTGACTTAGGCCATTTTTCAATAAGAGTATTTCTAAAGAAAATACTATATCGCGTTTCTGAAAAATATCGAGCAACATGTCTTAGAAACTTCTCGTTTGCAAAAGTATTGACCACATTTCTTTTAAGGTAGAAGAAAAAAATTCCGAAACTGTAGTGTATGTTTACCGATATTTTCTCTTTTCTTTCTTTACATTTTCTACCCCAGAGTAATATCATATCCAACACCTCAGTTTTATTCAAATAGCATTCATATTTTTCAGCAATGTATTTGAAATCTTGTAATACTATAGTGCTTCATCTAAAACTAGCTGAATCTCTTTTTTTTAGACATTTTTCATGTTTTCGTACACATAAACAAATTCACTGAATTGGTATTGAATGTTTATCTGTAGTTGTTTACATTGGGTTTGTTTCAAGTTTATTCTTTTCACGTACCAATTTTTCAATGAAAAAATATGCTGTTGTTCTGTTGGCAAGGTTTTAATCAGTTACTACAGAAAACATTTTATTCGATCCGATGCCAAAATGGGACCATAACCATTTCTTCCATTTATTTTAAGGCAATGAAATCATGGCCTTTTTTCAAAAATTAAAACACACACAAAATTGCTACTATTTATAATGAATCGTCTATATCCGTGATATACTGCACAATGAGTATTTGAATTATATAAAGAAAAATTTTGCAACTTTTATAGTATAAAATTTGGATTAATGCATGAGATCATACTATTTTTATTATGATTTAAATCATCAACAAATTCACATAAATGAATTTAAAACAGAAAAACAAAATGCAGTGCTATTCTTCAAATGTAATGAAAATAAAAAATGGATCAATTGTAGGATAAACTGACAAAACCTTGTTTATCGAAGCTTTATAAATAAAATGCTACAGTTATTAATAAAAACAATTATGCATAGAACAATAGTATTTTATTTTAACTCGCAATATCAAGTGTATATGGAGTATTTTACCTAAAAGTAATAGGAGAATCAAATATATGAACTAAATATTAAACATTTTTCTTATCAAATAAAAATATTTAATATGTAGATTGAACTTTAATAACTTATCGAAAATAAATCTTAATTTGTTGCCAAATAGAATAAAGACAAAAAATCTCAAAATGTCGTGTAAAAAAGTATCAGTGAATTCATTCAAATTTTGACATTTTTTGACTGAATAAGCGAAGTGCAACGGTGGTATAATTATTTTAAGTATCAATAAAGATTTGAAATTCTCTTTCAATTACACTTTTTATCATTACATTTCATTTACTTATTTTAGTTTTGAAACATTTAAAAAGCTCATTGCAAAACATCCAAGATGTGATTGCGAGAAAAAATTTTAAATTCCCTTATATTTTTCTTTTTAATAAATTTAACAGACATTTCTGATTCTAAAAGAATAAGAAATATAAAATGCTATTGAATTAATACATAGAATTACTTTTAAGACATAAATGTTATTCCCTTCTTAAAAGAATAAAAATAACTTAAATAGATTATATTAGAAGTATTTTTATCTTTTATTTTAAAAACCAAATTTTTCAGTTACATTTTAAAAACGTATATTTAATATTTAAAGTAAATCTTATTAAATAAGATTTGAATGTTGTAAAAATAAAATAAAACTATTTTTCTTCTTTATAATTTCTCATAAATGATTTAGTAAATTTTATATTAATTAAAAGATGGTACCTCATCTCAATGCATGTTACTACATGCACGTGTGCATAAATGCAACTGTGTATTTTTGTGGCTTAACGGATGAAAACGAATGCGTACAATGCTGCATTGTTTTGTATTACGTGTTCCAAAGAGAAAAAAAAATCGGTTTTTAGTTCTTTGCAAAAAATTCCCATCCATCTTCTTCGTTGCTTAATCTATCTTATTTTTCAATCTCATATTTTATCTTATTTATCTTTTATCTATTAATAGTCTTCGTTAAATATAAATATCATTACGATTCCCCAAGTTATTACTTACATTGTTTTGATGTACAATTTAAAAAGAGCAAAGTTGAAACGAAAATTCGCATATAATTAGTTATTTTTCCTCAATATCTACTAATATTTTATTGAATATTTTTTCTTCATAAAACATGGTGTACTTTCTATCATACTACTGTAAACACCGTACCGGAGTAATTACGGTCACGATCTCGTAGCTAGTATTACTTTAATTGTAGATCGTAGATTTAAATCATTATGCTATTAAAAAATTCAATATATAGAAGTGTTAATACACTTTAAAGCAATCCGGGTCAAGATCCTTGGATGGATGGCAGTCTATTTCTGGACATCTGGACTGATTAACAGTCCTCAATCCTATATCTTAAAATCTTTGATGTGGGGTTTGGCTTTCGCGTTGAGAGAGTTATTCAGTCTGCGATGTAGCATGCAGCCTATTGGCTGTGACGATGGAATCTGAGAGGAGGGGCTTAAGGCGATCTTCATGTCAAGGAAAGTTCATGCATGTGGGTGCTCTCTCATTGGTTGGAGGTGGAAGTGAATATAGCCTCTGGCTGGCTGCCCATGGGGGATAGGTAAAATTTTAAAAGGTAGAAAGTGGAATAAGCTTGTCCAGTGGGGTAATGTCAAGATCCTTAAGTTTATGTGTTGTAGAATTAAGGAAAATAACGTGTCAGCTCAGTTGGAGCCCCTTTCACTTGACCGTGGTTCAAAATTACGAAATTCGTCGTAAATAGTTTTTTTTATTGCTTCTAATTTCGACGGAAGTTAATGATTTTTCAGCCATTATATTTACATTCTGCAAATAAAATAGGCTAAAAGTAAAGCGAACACTTGTTATTTCTTTTTTTTTCTGAGAACAATAATTTTTGGTCATTATCTTTCTTACCATACTTTTTTACTGCTAAAATATGTTATTGTTTGCAAGCGAAAGTGAAATGTATTTCAACTGAAATCCATTACCTTAGCGATTACTACCATTTTTGAGGCTATGGGTTTCTGTCATAATAAATAAATTAGGAATAATTTTGACATCAAAGGATTGTAACAAACGAGCTATCTTGCTTTAAAAAAAGAATCTGAGTATTTTAAGGAACATGAAAATTCGTGTAAAATTTAAAAGTGTTTAAAATTTAAAAATTCCAGAAGAGAAGTTATTTATTTACAAATCGGGGCCCTATCTTCAGAATATATTTAATTTTAATCATTTGGAAGATAATTAATTTCTTTTTAGAGTTCAATAACTTATTCTTGGAATGAATTATGCTTATTATGAACAATACCATTCTTGCACAATTTAATAATACAATTTCTTGTTAGTTTAATAATATTATTCTTCAAATGAGCTATGCCTATCCTGAGAAAATTAAACAATTTAATTATAAGTAACCTTATAGAATATGGCGTGTATTATTCCTCATCGAGAAAAGAATACATTAAAAAGTAATTCATTACTAGACGGCGGATACAAAGAATAGCTGGGAGCGAAAGGCAGAAAATAAATACTGATGAAAATAACATGTAATAACATATTTCACCGTTACGCAAGAAAAACAAAACTCAAACTCACTCATTATTGCATGCAAACTACTCTTATAATTAAATTTTGGAACGCAATAGACTGAATGTGAAGATAGAAGAAAATCAATAATACTAACTATATTTTTCTTAGAATAATGGTATCATTTCTTTTGCGTTGGATCCCATTTGGACATTTGTAGAAAATAAATTATATTAGATTAAAAAATATCATTTGTCTAGATTTGATTACTTTAGTAAGTTAGAGCAATTGTTTTTATTATGTTATACAAGCGTGAGATTTTTGCCATTAAGTGTGAAATTCCAGTTTATGATCAATATGTTATTCCGATTATAATTAAAGCGATATTTAACGAACTTTTAAAAGCGCATATTATTAAATATGCAGAATTAAAGGATAGTTATGGTTATCCTTTTTGTAAAATTAGTAGCTTTTAAAAATAAACACATGAAAAAAATTAAATACTATACCTAGAACAAGTATGTTTCAAAGTCCTTTCTAGTGTAAAAAATGCACCATTTACAAAGCACATGTAAAACAATAAATCACAAACTTAATTAAAAGGTGAAAATTATACAAAGGAACATGCCAATAACATTGCTTACTGCCCCATAATGCTTTAACACACTTATTATGCATTTCCTGCATAAATATTGCTCTTCATTTTATTAAACATTACACGAGATGAAATTTTATTAAGAAAATATGCATTTTTTCCCAAATAAAATGGTGAAATTTCATATTTTCTCATATTTCATTACATTTCAGATAAATTATTTCGGCTGTGATAGCTTGGCAGATCAAATACTGGAATTTTAAGGGAATAGGTAGCAAGTCCTGGCCTTGTGGAAACCTACTTACATCTGAACTGTTTAATTACATCGCAGTTAAAAGTCTGTGACATGTTAATTAAAAAAAAAATGAAGTGCCCGCGCAAGTGTTTTATTCGATACTTCACTATAGTTCAAAATTCCGAAACTGCATCACGACGTTTGAAGTGCTTCAAGAGTGTTGTTAATAAATAGTTAATTAATTAATCGACTTGCATCCTTAGTTACAAACATTTTTTTACATTAATTTAAAATTTAATTTTTCCACTTATCCTTATTTATCTTAATTTAAATTATATCTGTCGTAAAATTGAATACAGTAAATAAATCAAAAGCTGAGAGTATATCCGCATAGGAAGACTAACATTTTTTCCGTATTTCATTTGGAAAATAACAAAGAAAGGGTCATAACATACATAACTGTTATCCATAAAAATAGATGATACTCGTTCAGTAATAATTCTTTAATATAATGGTCCATATAACTTTGAGCATTCGAGGCCTTAATTGATCTTTCTATAAGAACTAACCATTAAGTGAGTCTGAAGTTATCACAGGGACCATTTGTTGCTGTACATGACCTTATATCATCAACTTCTCAATGGTCATTAGTCACTGGAGAGTAGTGGAAGTGTTCTTTTATAAGGAATTAAATACGTCAGTTAATATGTTACGGACGTGGTTTTCGTATTTTATTTTAACTATTTATATATATGCTTCTATTTCATCCATATATCTCGTTAACAATTTTCTTATCACAGTAAGTGATTGTTTCCACACATAAAATATATAGAGGAGAGAGCTGGGCAATACATAATACAATAATATGCAATATATATATATAATAATAATAGCAATAATATACAATAATAATGCTATTTTTTTTTTCTTAATGTAAAATTTTGTTCTTCATGATTTATCAAGAGAAATTTTTTATTGCTAATAATTAAATAAATTTTCCATATAATTAGTGATACTGTGCTTAACTCAGTGCTTCTCAAACTTTCAATATTTGCGATCCAATATTCAATTATAAATTTCATCGCACCCCCTCCATACTTTAACCTCTTAAGCGACACCAGCGTATATATACGTCTCACTCAACCAGTACATTAAATGTCCAGGAGGTATATATACGTCTTTCGGAAGCACGGTGTTTTCTGTGCACTGCTATCCATAAAATAATCCGAAGGATTTGGAATGCAATAAAAGGACCTTAACAGTGTTTATGAAGCATTGAATTATCCTTTTTTTACTTATCCTTATTCCTTTTCTCTGCCCCCCCCCCAATACATGACATAACGGATAAGTGGAAAGCGGAGGCATAGCAGAGCGAATCACGCAACTTTTAACTTGCAGTTAAGGAACTATTTATAATCTGTACAAAAAAAAATAAATAAATAAATAAATAATCAGGATAAGTGTTAGTTTTTGTATATAATTTTTATATATGACAAGCCCATGGGTGACTCGTAATTATTAAATTTAGTATTGTTAAATTACTTTACTTGGTTCTTAACTTATTACTTAATTATATTCTTAACTTAGCATTGTTAAATTACATTAAGCAGTACTGATATATTTATAAGTGTATTATATCAATGCAAATGTTAATTTTACTTTTTATTGTATCAGAATGTATTTTGTTTGTTTACTTTCAATAAATTAATAATTTTTTTAATAATCTTTGGTTTTAAACTTTTCAATATGCTCACGGCCCCTTGTAGAGTTATCACGTCCCCATACGGGGGGAGGGGTGCTCCCTACAGTTTGAGAAACGATGCCATAGCTTTTTTCTGCCTTTCCTCAAGAATCTTATGAGGAAATACACATACAAATATTAGCTTTTGTTTTGCTATGAAAATTTTAAGAATATATCATTCAATTAGATTGTTTTTATTTCTACAAAAGGATTTTAATACAGTTGTTTAAATGAAAAATTAGACATTTAAAAAAAATTATTGAAAAAAATACGAAGTAACTTGATAAAAGATTTATTTGTACTCTTATAAAACATGGTAATTTTTTTTAAAATTCCAATGAAAAAACCCAAAATAATTTAACACATTTTAATTTAAAGTTGTTTTTTACCAGGATAATGTTATGAGAAATAAATCACACTTCTACACATTTATTTCTTAATATATAATTATTTTAACATTTAAAACTTAATCTAAGCTAAATTTTATAATTGGTCATTAATAAATAATATTTATGTAGATATTTTTGCAAATACATTGAATTTTATCTTATATTAAAGCAACCACATCATAAGGTATAATATATTCTACTTAAATTTCATAATTTAAACATTTAAATAGGAGTGCAGTTTAGATTTTTCTTTTGTTAACAAGAATTAGAATCGTCAAAACGGAAGTAGTACTTAGTAACAACGTGGTCTGACCTTATGTATTTTCCTAATTTACTACATGTAAAATGTGGTCATCTTTCTGAATTTAACAACTGGGCAGTAATTCAAGATATATGCTTGAAACAACTGCTGTGGTCATTAACCACAAACACATTCAATTTACAGTAAAATATCCCTTAGAGTAGCCCTGTTAAACAAGTAATTGTGATTAATTTGACTGTAAGTGCAATTTTAATTATCGTATCTGTCATTTAAAATCTACCGTGGACCGTCTTTAATTAGCCACAACTGCCCTCAATTCCATGAAATCATTTGTATCCATGACTCGATGATATGGCAGCACTTATTAGCAGTATTAACAAATAACTATCTTTAAACAATTCATAGATAGAGTCACGGAATATAACAGTGTACATATTATGTGGAGCTATAATTTATGTCTTATGAATATATAAGGGATATTTACATGGATATGATATTTTAATCACATGTCAAAGTATTCTGAACATAAAGTCTTATACTCTTTTTCAAATTATATTTATAGAAACACAACTATACAGCATTATTCATTGTTTGCATATAAGCAAGTTATAAATGAAACAAAAAACACAAAGATGCCAAAGTTAATATATATATATATATATATATATATATACTTTATAATTTCAAAGGTTATATGTAATAAAACTGCGGAAGATTCAATGTGCAGAACGAGATATTTAACGCACTCTATTCAAAAATTTATGTTTAACTTAATTTAAACGTTTCAAAATTTTTTAAAATTTTACTCTAAATTGTTAATTTACATTTACAGTGGTTATTTTTGTTTATATAATTAGTATGTAGTAAATATTCACATGAAATTAAAGCTTCTCAAATATGTACAAATTAGCATTTGTATAATATACTACATCAGTATTTCTCAAACTGTGAGGCGTGCCACCCTAGGGGGGGGGGCGGGATAACCCTACAAAGGGGGCGCGAGTATATTGAAAAGTTGAAATAGAAAGATTATTTTAAAAAAATTTTAATTTACTAAAAGGAAATCAGACATAATAAGAAATAAAATACACATATAATGCACTTATAAATGTATCAATACTGCACAGTGTGTTTCATAATTTATTTAACAGTGCTAAGCTAAGCTTAATAATTGCCAATGACCCCATAGGTATGTCATAAAATTATATACAAAATTTATAATACTTATCTTGATAAATTGTATGGTTTATAAATAAAGTGGTATTGTAGCTTTACATCAAAGCACATTATTATCGAATTTAATTCAAATATATTGCATTGAGAGGGGGGCGATGAGAATTATGACTGAAAATTGGGGCGCAAGTATAGAAAGTTTGAGAAGCACTGTACTATATTATAAATACCTCATACAGTTTTATATGCAACTATATATATATATATATATATATATATATATGTGTGTGTGTGTGTGTGTGTTAGATGTTTTTATTGACATTCAACATTTAACTATACCAATAATTACGAAGCACTGTCTTTGAAAAACATGTCAAAAGACGTGTCTTTAAAAAGGTATTTGTTTCCTTTAATATTGTTACGAATTTTGTGTAAATAGTGTATATAATTTGTATTTATATGTTTAATGCATTTATATTACTCTATGTTACGTTTATTTCATGTTAAAATTGTACCATTCACAAGCAATGCCACCCCTTACGTTATAATGGCGATTCAATGAGAACTTGGCGAAATCTTGGCGGTAGAGCAAAATTGGCATCATTTTTAGCGACCAAGTTGGCGACTTTGGCGACCATTTTGGCGTCATTGGCGACCATGTTGGCGAGTTCGGAACCCTCTGGAATCTTCTAGAAAGTAGTGGATGTCTTCACTAGTGTCACGTTCAATGACACGAGCAGTTATATTTCTTGAAGTTTCTGTCGCGCCTATAAAATAAAGATGCTCGCCGGAACGGCGGTTAGTCTTGATTAAACCAGCGAGTGGTGGACATTGTTTTGACTAGAGATTAGCTCGGCTGTGCTTGTGAATAATCTGTTACATACGTGTATTTTTAAACACTGGCAATTGTGTTTGAGTGCTTTTGAAGGTGTGAAGACCTTCGGAGATTTACTCTGTGAATATTGCTGCTGAATCCTGTATTTAAAGGATTGGACGTTTGATAATAAATTCGCATCGCTCTTAAAGAACTGTGTATTTTCTTTGTGATTGTTTTTCATATAATCCTCGAACCCTCGGATCTACGTAACAATATAATTTATAGTTTATTATTTGAATCGTTTATGATTTTCTCTTTTATTTAATCCAAAAAGGCATAAAAGACGTTTTAGTCGAAATAAGTACACATAAGAAGATGGAAGATAATATTGCTCATATAAACATTACAATGTAGCCATCAGTTGACTTCAAACATTTAATGAGTAACCACAGAAACTAGTTTGAAGTCAAATGATAGCTAGCTACATTGTAATGTTTATATGAACAATATTATCTTTTTTCTTATCAGAACTTATTTCGAGTAATTTTAACTCTTAAAAACTCACGAAGTTTCAGCTGAACCATATTAAACTAAAATATGAAAATTTGCTTGTTTCTTTTTTTAAGTACAGTATTACAATACAAAATACGAATTTAATTAGTGAAACAATTTAAGTACTTTTTCCAAAGATAGGCTTTGTCTTCATAGGCATATTTTGTTACAGGTTTGGGGGAAATAATGGCAACCAGCGTACTTCTGTTTTAACCGCATTTAAATGTAAGAGAAGTAAGAAAAAAAGTCGATATGCTTCTGAGGAAGGAAAAATAGCACAAAAGTCACAAAAATAATTTTTTTTCTGTACAATAATAATGTTCTAGTCTGTTCAATAAAAAAATACTTTAAATTTTAAGTTTTTAATAACATACCCTTTTTCTACAGCTTCAAAAGATTATTTTTAAAGAACTTAAATACAATCGTTATTTAAAAAAAATAAACCTTTATTTTGGATACTTGTTATGGGTTAATCTATAAAATATTATTCCACAAACAAAAAAAAATATAAGAGTTTGATATCATGCGTAACTGTGAGAAATATATTGAAATGAATGCACAGATTGAGAAAAAGAAAATTTTCATATATTCAAGATTGTTCAAACTAAACATAAGGTAACGGAAACGTGTTCTCGCAAGGATCATATTTCTATAATTTTATGATAAAATGTGTGTGTGCGCGCATTATTACATGTATCATACTTATAATACCTCCATACAAAAAAATTGAGAATTTTCATAAAATATAACTAAAAATTTACCTTAATTTACTAAGATATTGCATTCAAAACACTAGAACATAAAATTATTGCATAATATACTTGTTACAGATATCAAATGAAGTATGTTTTTCTAATATAAAATAAAATATGTATTCAAAATAATTGTTAGTTACCAAATTATGTTCACAATGCTGTTCTGTGCCGAAAAAATGATTATACTCGAAATTTATCAGCATTAAAATTTTCTTGTTATTTCCAAGTTATTGTGATAATACTTGGAAAAATATTAAACACACAATACACTAATCATAACTGACTTAAGGATTAATTGATGTGTAGCAACCTATCAGAGTGTTACTAAATGGATTAAGAGATGCCAACAGAATCTATCCATTTCTAATCATTCATTTTAATCACAAGCTTACGACGCTTAAGCTGAGATGTCGAAATTTGATTCCACTAATCCAAAACATGCTTCCTGCTGATCCAATTAAACTATACTACAAAGTCCATATACCTATAATTAATTGATGCATATGCAAACCTTTCCTAGAAAGACAAGGGTTACATAGTGAAATCTCTCTAACAAATTCCATTCGACCATAAGTGCCAGAAAAGCATCATGGAGTATTTCATGCGATTGATTAGAAATTGTATGTTGACTGAATTTATCATATTTGAAAAGTTAATTCAATTAATTCACTGATGAGCTCATTGTATTCTTTAATTTAAATTCCAAAAGGCTACCTGTTCTAAATTTGGAAGCCTACTCTGTATCGATTTTCTGTTATTATAATATGTTACTCATTCAAGGTTTGGATGAGTCCAATTACCCAATTTAGTTACACTTTCTAGTTATCCATAGATGGGATGGGGGGATGGAAATGTGCACGAACTGTTCTTAGCCGGCCTCGCCTGCTCACATCCTCGAATGCCTAGGGCTCACCAAGCAGGATTTAGCAGACGATCCCTTACTGGTGTTGGATTTTTAAAAATGTACGATGCCATGGACCTGGTCTAGCACTGCTGACCAACGGGGGCGTGCAACAACAACAACAATAGTTATCCATTGTCTTATTATTGCAAATTATTTTCTAAATTGTTTATATATTTTGATTATTATTTTTTTTAACTTCATATGAACCGTTAAAGATTTAATATTCCAGATATTTGTAAATAGTATACGTGCTATGGATGATTTTACCATTTGTGTGATTAAATTTGGGTTTTTATAAAACAAATCACGGAAAACACGCACACAGCAATAATAGTTCAATCAATTTTAATCAATGTAATTATATGTGAAGACAGATTTATATAAAAATCATTAAAATATGAAATATTTAACATAAAAAAAAGTTACAAATGCTTTTAGGGGGCGTGTAAAAAATGTTTCATTAATTTCAGGAATAATTAAGTAAGGAATAATTATTAATGAAAAAATGAAAACTAAGAATATAAAAGATAATGATTTCACTATAATTAAAAAAACATCAAATATAAGACCTTGTTTTTATAAATATCGCTTCCTTTTTTCCAATTATTTTTTTAACATATATTACTTCTAAGAATTTTTAGTTTTTTTTTTTTTTTTAAATTAGTTATTATTTTTGTTAACATGTTTATTAATTTTTTGTAGCATTATTATTTATTAAATGTAATCTGTTTATGATTTTGTATTAAAATGAAAAAAAGATAGATATTTTGTTTCAATATGACTCATTCTATTGAAATATATGTTACATTAATTGAAACATGACAATTATTAATAGAATTTGACATCGTAATGCTTATGTATGTAAAAGGAAAAACATAAACAGAAACAAATATAAATATCATAGATATTAAAATTATTTATTTAGCGTTAATAATAAATATTTTTTTTTCATATGTAAATGCATATAATTCGTAAGAAATTATGTTTAAAGATTAATTTGAATGGAAATATTTTATAATTGCTTCCTCTATACAAAAAAAAAATAAATAAATAAAAAAAATAAATAAAAATTAATCGTTATTTAATTAACTTAATTAAATTAACTTATTAGTATGTCACCCATCCAGTATAACGATTAGTGACGTTGGGCTTGGGTTCGAATTCCAGAGAAAGCACAAATATTTGTAAGTGAATAGTGACTTCTCGCCATGCGGGTACTTTAAATACTTTCCGAGCCGCAAATCCTCTCGTGAGGTTGGGGGAAGAGAGGTGGGAGGCCCTGGTTACAAACCCAGAGTGTTCTCCCTCAAAATTGGGGTGAAATCTAGCCAAATTGATCTGTCACCTGTATGGTGCTCAAAGCTACGGATAACAACAGGCGTAAATGTTGCCTTTGTCACGATGAGGTTCTCGGGTCTTGATATTACGTTACTGTTGATCAGGTGGCAGATGTAACAGCAACAATAAATTATTCGTATACAATTAAAAAAAATAAGTAAAGTTAACCATAACTTAAAACCATGACCACATATGACAAGCCCAGCACCACATTTTTAAGGTTTGAAAGTCAATATATTTTACAGTCCCATGTAAAGCTTTGCAAATAACAGAGTTTTAATAATCAAGAGGCTATATTAGTAAAATATAATTCAGTCGAATAAATTATTAAAAATAAATTTTTAAATGATGAAATAAGATTTTAAATACTATATATATATTTTAAATATAAAAACTAATATGAATAAGTTATTAACATATATGGAAAAGAGTTAAATTTTTTTAAAAAATCGATCGCTACTAAAGTATTTATTAGTGCAGAACTATGTAACTTAATATTGAATTACGTTTTTTTTAAATACTGAAAAAGCCTTTCACAAGGTTAATTTAAAATAAAAACTTTTCATTTCATTATTCGAATACAGATGGAAAAGAGCTAAAATTAAAAAAAAAAAATTAAATCACTACGAAAGTATTTATTAGTGTAAAACTATGTAACGTAATATTAAATTATGTTTTTTTTAAATGCTGAAAAAACCTTCCACATGGTTAATTTGGAATAAAATATTTTCATTCCATTATTCGAAAATTTTTTATGTGTATTACCATTAGCTTTTAACTAATTGTAAAATTATTTATTGAGCCTACCTTAACGTCGAAAACTATATTTACATGACCTTTAATTCCTAATCAATGGAATTGACAATATAGGATTTTAAATGACATACTCCCTCTGGAATATAGAAATCCATAAAGTACATTATAAAATTGTCTATTTAAACTGAATTAAAAGAATAATTTTGCTGCCCGTATGTTCTCAATTTCATTAAATAATCCTAATAATGTGTTTCTTCTAAACTATGTTTTCACAGACTACAGATCATTTTATTTTATTTTTTTATTTTTGCTCCAAAGATGATTCTCTTTGGCTTTCTGAGGCTTAAATAAAATTAAAGTTTGCATAAAAATAAAAATAATAAAAAATAAAATAAAAAAAAAACATGCTTGAAAGCGGCTTTCCACGTCCGTTATTTTTTATGTTCTTTACACATTATTGCATTACATTTTTTCCCTCTTCCTGAACATAGGATGACCTAATTCAATTTCTACTGAGGGAAAAATTAAAGGGAAAAAAGAAATTCAATTAATGTTAACTCACCCTGCTGTGACTGTCAGTTTCCGAAACATTGCAGAAACTGTTATAGAGAGAAGATATGGTACGATAGGGAAATTAATTTTGGGTTCTCTTCGAGAAAATAACAAAATTGCCTATCAAGTTTTGATTTAATTACGGTCCATAGGGTTTTAAAAATATAACCCAGGCTTTTATTTTTAATTATACAGTTAAATGAATTTGGATCTTCTTTGCATTGATGAATAATGCTTATGCGTTTATATTTAGAATAAAATATCTGCATTCCTAAAGAAAACCAATGCTCTTTTTTACAGCAAATCGGCATTTATGTATGCAATTGAAATAAGATTTATCTTTATAAAAATTAAGCAATTCTTTAATTTAAAGGATAATTCCTCAAGAATTGCTTTATATTCGAAATAATTCTTCTTATAGAAGACTAAACAAAATTATTCAACTTAAGGAACGAAGGATAAAAGGGAGTAAGATGTGAAGAGGTTTATGGTCTAGCACAGTGCGTCTCAAACTTTCATAATTCGCGACCCAATATTCAATCATAATTTCCATCGCGCCCTCCTTCATATAATAACAATGTATTGAATTCAATAATACGTTGACGTTAAAGCTACTATACGACTTTAACCTTTTAAATGCCACCGACG
The DNA here is from genome assembly GCA_019973955.1 of Trichonephila inaurata madagascariensis. Taxonomy (NCBI): domain Eukaryota; kingdom Metazoa; phylum Arthropoda; class Arachnida; order Araneae; family Nephilidae; genus Trichonephila; species Trichonephila inaurata. The sequence continues at coordinate 297,493 of BMAV01015614.1, read as the reverse complement.
CATATAAACGTTTCACTCAGCTAACGAATTAATTTTCTGGACGTATATATACGTCTATCCAAAGTACGATCTTTTTGTGCACTGCTATCTATGAAATTATTCCGAAGGCTTTGGAATGCAATAAAAGGACCTTGACAGTGTTTGCGAAGGATTTACTTATTTCAGAGGATTTGTTTATTTATTCCTTTTCTCCCCCTCCCCACAAAAAAAAAACCCCATCGAAATGCGCGAGTCTACATGGAAAGGAGTGTCATTGGGGAGCGAATCAGGTAACTTTTAATCGGCAGTTAAGGGATTAGTTATAGAACGTATAAATTATTAAGATGGATGTGTTAATACAAGCCCATGAGGTCACTGGATAATTATAAATTTTTTTCTTAACTTATTAGTATAATTAAATTACTGATAATATACGTTGTACACAGTACATATACATTTTCAATTGTATCAGTGTAAATGTGATTTTATTTTTTATTATTTCAGAAAGTATTTCGTTTGTTTTTTTTTCAGTAAATTAATATTTTTTTAAATAGTATTTTGTTTTCGACTTTTCAATTTGCTCGAGCCTTCCTCGTAAAGTTATCGCGCCCCTCCTAGGGGGACGCGCCCCACAGTTTGAGAAACACTGGTCAAGCAACAATGCTTTTAAAATATTTATAAAACGTATGTAGAATACTTTTAATAAAAATCAATACGTTATAAATAAAAATGTAAGAGTGCAATGAAGAATAAAAGGTTCTACTAATATTTAAAAATGGAATAATCATATATTATAATTATATGTTCTTATTCAATATCATAAATTGTGTGCTCTATTGCACACGAAAAATACAAAAATATATCAACTCTTAGGAATTTAAACCTCTTGTGAATATTTAAAAATATATATATATTTTTCCATAAGAGGAAACTTTTCACTTCACGAAATATTAATAATTTTTTTTAAAAAAAATGTATTTTATTTTTATAAACCGAATAGTCTATTATGTATATATTACTCTTGAACAGTTTAAATTTTAAATTCCATTTATATTTAAAAAATACTGGACGTTTTCATTATTTTTTTTATTTACTTGATAACTATTCAAATGACAAAACTAATTCGGTATTTTTCATAAATATGTAATTAAAAAAACAAATAAAATTATTCTTTTCTGATGTTGAAGTTTATGATACTTTTTATACTATGAAAACACAAAATTAATCACATCTTTTGGATTTTCTGTAATTAGAAAAAAAAAGTGCAATTGTAACAAATAATTTATTTTCCTCTAATACCTTTTGCAGACATAGTCAATTAATAGATATTTTTTGTTACCAAGATCATGAACATGTATCATATATATATAAATGTTTATGTAAATTTATATTCATTAACGTTTATTTGTGAAAAATACGCTGCATACTGTAACAACTACAGGGGAAAAAATAATTCATATACAATTTTGTTCATAGAAAGAAAAAATTCTACTTAAAAAGAGTCCAAAAATCAACTGGAGTCGTATTTATATGCATTATGTATCTACATAAAAATATACATTTTTTTCAAATACATACAGTATTTTCACATACATTGTTTTCAAATAAAATTAATTACGAGGGGTCCATTGCAAATAGCCTTTGTGTTGCCTTTCAGTGCGATGTTGATAAACACGCATTCCCCCATTCAAATCATTTTTCTTTTCTCACTAGATTGCACGTAACTTGCATTAACATCCACATCTTTCCCATCTACATTAATAACCTCTCAATAAGAAACATACTTGAATACACTAATTATTAAAAGCTGCTAGATGCATTGCCTTTTTGAAATTTAACATTGTCTTAAAATCTACCGAAACCCTTAACAGAGAGAGAGAGAGTTTTTCTTTTCATTAAACCTTAAAATTCCATTATGTACCTTTCTACATATTAAAGAAATTCTACGAAATTAGATGATAAATAACTCAGACCTCTTCGATATCTCGCATTTTCATTTCCAGTGTGTGCCATCGTTTCCTTTATTCAATGTCCCTCAGGCTAAATAAATCTACAACCAAAGTACCCCCACTTAATTAAGTTTTCATCGGTTCTACCACTCGATCCATATTGCTGATACGAAGCAGGGGTGAGGTGGTCCAGAGCCCCTGTGGCCTCTGAGTAATGTGCATATATTTACAAAAGGGCGGAGGGTGGAACAGTCAAGTCAAAGAAGAACTCAAGAGCATGTCAGTCCCTTGGGGGTTTGATCCTTTTCGGAAGGCCGACTTTATGAGAATGCTGAAGCTAAGCGTGTTCTTGTGATACCAGAAAGCGTCTGCTGATTGGAGAACCTGGAAAGTAAATCCCGTGGGTCGGTTTGCCATTGCAGAGGGCTGTAGGGAAGAATATGGGAGGAAATTGGTGAGGTGATGTTGGGAATTTGTACTTCGTAAGTGCCTCAGGACGGGCATATGTTGTAGGAAGTCGCGGGGTGGCTTTGTAATGTAGCGTGTCGTAACATTTTATTGTTCAACATCTGTTTCTTTATACAACAACGTTTTTGTACTTAGTAAAATGTGTTTCATTTTTAATTCATTTCAATTATATCGAAGTTTTATGATAACGTATTAAGTTTATTTTTCTTCGAAATATTTTATTGTAAGGATTTTAAAGAAAAAAATATATATTGACGAATAAAAAATGGACTAAAAATGTTTCAATGCGGTAGTTTCTAAGCAAACTGATAGAGAATTTCTGCTAAGCCAGCTTATTATAATTATTACGCTTGATAATCACGTTTCAAAAAAGAATTATGAAAATAATAGTCGTTTTTTTTAAATGTTCATGTTAATGAATTAGATCTGATATAAATATTAGTTAATTAGTAAGATGGTGTTTACTTGAATAAAATATTGATTGTACCATTCAAAATCGATTAAATGACAGATATTAAAATAAAAATATTACAAAAATGAAAAACTTTTAGACTGAAAATGTAAATGCATATAACTTTATTAACTTAACTCAATGGCGTGACAGCGCATGAAGGCCTAAGCCTATTGTGTCCAACTCAGTATACGCGATCTTGGGCCCTGAGGTGCATGAGTAGATGTTCCGGACATGTGGTCAGTCTGATACGAAACCCCACTGTTAAGTTCCCAAGCATGTTTGGAACTCCTTTACCGACCCACTAAAGGGACGAAAGGCTGAGTTAAACTTTTCCACCCCGGGGTTTCAACATCGGACCTGTGGTGTGGAAGCGCAATGCACTATCCACTCAGTCACTGGGCTTCATATACCTTTATTATAAACCTTTTAAAGAAAGTATAAAGATGATTACAAAAGAATTGATAATTGGAATTATAAAGGATACATATTGTATATTTGAGAATGCCAATAAGAGTATTCATTAAAATGAACAAATCATATTTAGAAATATTAAATAATTCAAAGTTCAAAATATTTAAACGTATGTGAAACAAAATCACACGCATATTTACTAGTTTCTCTAAAAAATAAATATATCCATTTTTATATACCACAGGGAGCCATTTTTAATAACTTCTTCATACATGAAAGAAATATATTTAACTTCTTCTTTTGGTTAAAAAAGAAAAATTATGGGAGATATTTTCCGCTTAAAAGAAACGCAGATAAATATTTATAAGATATAATACGAATAAAAAATATTTTCATACACAATATTTCTCAGAATTTGAAATTTCTAGCTAAATATGTATGGGAACTTCAATTCGATTGTAAATATTTTTGAATACTGAAACTCAACGTGTATTTTTTTTTTTTTTTTTTTTTCAAATCTTTCCATTTCTTTGAATCTTCATTTTCTTTTTCCATTTTTTTCTTTCTTTCTTGCATAAATATCAGAAAAAAAGATTCATATTTTGTTACCCTTTAAATATGAAAGCAAGAAGAAGTAAGGAAATGTAATATATACACCATATTTAAAATTCATACATTACTTAGTCGGAGTCAAATATTGAGTTTTTTTTTTTATTTATGGCGAAATGTTCCAAGTTATTAATTAAAAATTAAATAATTTTAATTAGAAAAAAAAAACTAATACAAAAACTTAATTTAAATAGCATGAGAAAACATGTATTTTCCATATATATTACAAAAAATGCAGACTTTATGCTACAGTCGTTTTGCTGATTATTAATCAAAATAATATTTAACATCTTGTGGAAACAATTGAATAAAATAAATATCTTAGCATTAACAAATAAGTGATAATGAATTATATTAAATTTTAAAAAATAAAATGAAGTCCATGAAAATAAATAAATATATATATATATATATATTATTATATTTTTTTACACTGTTATGTTCCTTTTTATTTAAATAATGAAATAGTAACATATTTACAGAGTAAGGATAAAAGTAAGGAATTTGTATACCAAATAAACAATCATTGATATACAACACAAAATTTAAAGCATTCAATTGAATGATTTCTAAATTGTTTTATCATATTGAATTATCTAGTGGCCAAATTGTTGCATCAAACACTTCTGTACAAAATTATGATATATATATTTTAAACTAAAAAGATTTTTTTAAAAAAATTGCTTAAAAAATTAAATATTTTTGTCGTAAATTAACTCTGTTCTGCATGAACATCGATTCCCGACACCATTCATGCAAATTACTGCATAAAATGATCTTCTGAATCCGAATATGACCACCAGTTTCCCCATCACACACCGTTTACTTAGTACGACACCTTTCCTACTTTTATCAGAGTTTGGTAATTTTTGCCATGAGTTTGATTTAGAGAGTGGAGCGATCGTTTTAACCGTTTAATGTCTTTTGAGGTCGTAGATGTGAAAAGTTCTAAAAGATGAACAGCTGCAGCAAGGAGAGATTTTAAACCTTAAATAAAAAAGAAACAGTAAAAATGATCATTTATACTGTTTTTTTCACCTCAGCTATTTCACTTAGTTTCTAAATATCCCAGCTCATTCTGCTTCTTTTCCCTTTCACCTAAACATCCATCATAATAAAAATCTATAGCAATACTTTTTGTAACTAAAAGTGGGAGATGAAGTGGAGAGTTTAATAAGCCTTTTGAAAAAAAGCTTAGAAAATACACTGTACAACTTTGTCACTCCGTATAACTATGATGTTTTAGGCTTCTGTGTTTAATTTTATTAAATGATCAGTTTTTTTCAGCAGCTTTTTAAGTGAAATATAGTAGGTCAGTGTCAGTTCATATTATTATCAAAAATTGATTTATTATTTAATTTTATTATACCACGTGAGATTAAAAATAATCCCGACAGCTTCTGATATATTTATGGTACACTGATTTCAAAAGCGCAACGGAACCCCGTTTTCTCCAAAAGCTGCAAATCACTTTTCTTTGATTACCAAGAGGGGAAATGTTTCAAGGATTGGTCTCTAAAGTTGTGTTTCATGACTTGTTACGAAAACTCATATGGATCAACATACCCGTAAGTCAATGCCTTTTGATATGTCCTTGTTTTGGTGCGAGGCTCGATCTTATCTCTAATATTGTTACTTTTGTGTGAGCAAAAGTAAGCACAAAACTCAGTATCCTAATATTCCATCAGCTCAGTATCCTAATATTCCATAGCTCCCCAGACGTAGCAAATCACAATGAGAACAAAAACCTATACCTAATTATTTGGAAGACTTCACGCAATTGCCGAGACCATCAATATTCATCGATGATGATGAAGTACACCTAGCTGATTTAACTCATCGACAACATCCTCTCGTTACTCAATCAGAATTGAATGACATCGCCCAGGATTTGGAGTTACCTAAGACAGTGCTTCTCAAACTTTCAGTGTTTGCGAACCAATATTCAATCATAATTTTCATCTCGTCCCTTCCTGCAAACAATAACAATGTATTGAATTCAATCATACTATACATTGACCCTAAGGTTACAATATGACTTTAACCTCTTAAATGCCACCAGTGTAGATAAACGTCTCGCTCAGCCAAAGCATTTATTTCCTCGGACGTATGTATACATCTTTCCGAAGTACCATCCTTTCTGTGCCCTACTATCTATAAATTTTTTCCGAAGGCTTTGGAATGCAAAAAAGGAGCTTGTCAGTGTTGGCGAAGGATGTACTCATTTTATTGGATTTACCAATTAATTCCTTTTCGCCCCCCCCCCTTACGACACACACGCGTAACTACGTGGAAAACGGTGGCATTGGGGAACGAATCGCGTAAATTTAATTGGCATTTAAGGAATTAATTATCAAGATAATTGTCAATGTATTTTCAATTTTACATATGAAAAGCCCATGGGTCGTTGGTAATTATTAAATTTGTTTTTAATTTAGCATAATTAAACATGAAGTATTCAAGAGCGCTGGAGAGAAAACTACCGGGAATATTCCAGTGAAATTTTGTATCTACCCCTTTCAGAACATGATCAAGTCAAATATGCAAAAAAGAAAAGAAAAAAAAAACGCAATTTTTACTTGATAGATGACGCTGTGCTGTGTTTCAATGCTTATCGACGGCATATAGGCAAATTTTAAGCCCTTCGAACAGTATAAAAATAAGACCATACTGAGTAGCGAAGTTGAGGGAACAATTGATTCCAGCATTGCAAGAGAGACATCGCTCAGAAACCAAGATATTTATACAGGACGGAACACCCCCACACATCGCTAAACATGTTAAAAAATTGTTACATTTCTGGTGCAGACCAAGTCATAAGCAGAGGTTTTGAAAACGCCTAACCCCCACTTTAACCTTACCTTAATTCTTGCGATTTTTATCTGTGAGGACATCTGAAAGATATGGTTTATAGATAACATGCTTCTTTTGCTGAATTAAAAGGTAGCATTAGACACGTGAGGTTACAACAGAGTCTCTGTTACAACAGTCTCTGTTACAACAGAGATTTTAAATGCGACGGTGGACCATGCTGTTTTATGCTTTCAGAATGTGATTGAATCAGGTGGTTCGCATATATTTGAGAACATCATGCGAAAATTTCATTGAATAAATAATGGTTTAATTGTTTTCCAAAGCGTCCTTATGGATTGTTTAATTTGTGATCTTAATTTACGTTAATTTTTGATAACATGATACTGTAAAAATTTAATTACTTAAGTAAATTGTATAGAATTTTTATAAACTGTAAGTGATTTTGTATATTGTTTATATGCTTCTTAGAATGTCATTATGCTCTTTCTATCGGTTTTGGAAGTTGTATATGCCATCGCTGAGCGCTGAAATACGGTACAGCGTCATCTATCGGGTAAAATTGCGATTTTCTTTCTTTGCATATTTTATTTGCGCATGTTCTGAAACGTGTAGATACCAAATTTCACTGGAATATTCCCAGTGGTTTTCTCTCCAGCACCCCATGAACAATTGCAGTTTAATTATGACAGTATTTATAAAAGTATTATATCTGTGTAAATGCGTATTTTATGTTTTATGATATCAGAATGTATTTCGTTTGCTTACTTTCAGGAAAATAATAATTTTTTAAATAATCTTTTGTTTTTTCGCTTTTCAACGTTTGCGCCACCCTCGTAGAGTTATCAAGCCCTCCTTGGGGGATGCGCTCCACAAGTTGAGAAACGCTGACCTAAGAGCATATTTCAACTTCTTGGATCACCAATTCAGCCATGGAATATTCTACAAAAAGGCGCAAGAATCGCTTCTCATAATATCAGATAATCAGCAATAAATCCACCTTTTCGTAAGAAGAAGGCTTAGTCATCTGCTCAATTCAATTAAAGGGATAATAAAATTGAAGGTATTATATGACTCACACACACATGGAAACTATAGACTCATCAGAGATCAGCTTTAGAACAAGTCCTGTTAGCTAATATGAATAATATACCATCAATCATAGTTGCATACTCAATGGATATGAAGAAGATGTATTGCAAAATACGAAGCATGGAAGTTTTTCGGAGTTATAACGTTGTACATTGAATTTGTGAAGGGGCTAGGAACCTATTTTTGGATAAAAGTAATGCTATATATTTTTAATATTCGCTGTTTTTTTGGATGACGAAAATTGGGAGGGGGTAGTTTGGGAACTAGATTATGTTGAAAATAAAAAAAAAAAATAACGAAAAAGACAGAAAAACAAAACATTCTTATTAATTTCATTTTAGTGCAAGGGAGGGGAGATTTTCCTCATTCGCCAGAAACGTTCTCAGGGAAGAAATAGTCCCTAGAAGACATCTAACAGTTAAAATAATTATTCCCCCTCCAAATCACTCATAGCCATAAAATTACATAACAGTAATAAAAATAGGGGAGGCGTCTCGAGAAAACAATGCATGATGGGGTAAAATGGGTCCATATTCGAATTCAGGAAATTTCTCAACATATTCAGCAGGAAGACTCCCTCGAAAAAGTAGTTTTTTATTCTGATATCGATTTACAGTGCAGCGTAATGGGTAACAGACCTATGGGTCTTTTAATTTTAAATATTTAAAAAAAATTATTTGGCAAGGTTATAAAAAAAAAGAATGAGTTTATTATGACAGTTTCATTTATTATCTACATTAATAAGTTTTGGCTTGCATATTTCAGAATCTAAACAATACATCAAGATACACCAAAAAAATTTCAAATCTTCGAATGTTTAAAATTAACATCTTTAACACACTGAACTTTTTGATCCAACAGAAATAATTCTTTTTTATATTTTGATCATACAAACAAATTTTGAAAAAAAAATGAATGAATTTAACTGCAAATTAACTAAATATTGCATCTTTTCACCTTCAGGGGAAAAGTTAGATGCAAATTTCAATGCTCAATTTCTATCTTTGGGAGCATATATTTACCAATCTGTAACAGCAAAATCCATTTCTCGTATGTCTTTTTTCCAAAGCAGAGAAATAAAACAAAAAGAATCTGAGTAAGAACAAATCTTGAAAAAAAGAATAAGAATATACACATACTGTATACTTCGAATATGAGATGAAGTCTCTCCAACAAAGCGGAAGCGTGATATGTTTTGTTCTCTAAACTATGGTTGAAGAATACAGATAAGCTTGGGGCAGTGCTTTGCCGATTCCTAAGAACACTAGAACCTTTGGGGAAGACCCTCCAAATAATAAAGTGAAGGGGCGGAGCGTACGAGTTATGACAAAGAGCTTCCAGAATTCTCTTTCCTTCTTATAAAATCCCCCTCTTTCCATTCCACTTTTTTTTCTGATCACGATTGTGAAGCGGAGGGAGGTGGATTGTTCTGTCGATGATACAATTACATGGATTTTTCAATACCCCTGAGGAGTACAGACGGCTGGATGTATAACATTTCCAAGGAAGTCGTTATGCGGGACATTAGGTTGGAAAGTCTGTAACGTCGTGAATATTTCATGCCGAAACTAAAAGTGAATTAGATATTAGTATAGTGCATTGAAATTTTATTTAACTCGAATTGATAAAGCAGTGTCTAAGGCTACTAGCACATGAAGATTTCATGTAACATCATGTGAATTATATGACATAAATGTTTGGGGAAAAAAATGTGGATTAAATCAAAGCTAGATGTTTGATCCGTAAGATCGAAGATATAAATAATATATGCAAATACAGGTTGTGTGTTTTACAGATGTTATAAAAATAAATATGGGTACACATTAAAGTTAATTATAAATAATTGAACATTTACATTAATTATTTTTTTTAGAAAGCACTATAAAAATTCAGTAATAGAACGAAACACTTCTTTGAATTAATGGAATTTTAGTTAATAAATATTCCAAGAAATTCTAGCACAAAAATTGAACAATTCAGCATTTATTAATCAGTTTTAATTACAAAATTTAAATAATAAAGAAAGATTGAAGACATTTCTTAAAAAAATGTTATGAAAATATAATTTATATGTCTGTATATATATATATTCGAAATTAAAAAATTTAAAATGGAGATTGATCATGTTATTATAACTTATTAATATGTTTACATTTAAGAAAAATGAATTAACATATATTTCTATTACCGTAAAATCCGGCGTATAATGCGCACATTTAACACCAAAGATAAGATCGAAACTTAAGGGTATTGTTTTACCCCGGGTATAAAAACTATAGCTTTAAAAATAGCAAAAGAGATGAGCATAAAGAAAAAAATAGACTTCTATATGTATCGAATTACTATTTATTTAAAAGGAATGGCATACTTATGAACCAAAAGAGTTGTAGCTCTAGAAGTATACTATTTTTTCAAAAGTCTGGGATAATACCTCGAATAAATGACTTCAAAACATAAGAGCAATGTTTACTAATATTTCATTTTCTTCGTAAAAAAGAGGGGCGCACGTTAAATGGCGAATATACCTAAAAATTAAAAAAAAAAATCAGTTTGAAAATATAGATGCGTGTTATACACCGCTGCGAGTTATACGCCAGATTTTACGGTACTTACTTTATTTAAGAAAATAAAGTTTGCATTAAAATTAGCATTAAATTTTGCATTAGCCATTTATTCTATTAATTGATTAGTTACTCTACATTGAGTAACATTAAACTAATACATTGGAAATTAATTTCACTCTGTTAGCTTAAGTAATAACGGTTCTTGTTAGTACCTTAAAAAGGTTAGATTTAAAAAAATAATATCATGGATTAACAAAATCTTTAATTCTCAGAGTGATTTCCCCACATTTTTACGATTCGAAATTTCATTCTCAATAGAACTTGAAATCAAAACAAGAAAAGAATAGAATTTTAACAAGAAATAAACTAAGCAAATATTATCAAACTTATTACGCTTGACAAAAAATTTCATTTATATTCCGAATAATTTTCACTTCCTCTCTTAGGCAGAATTAATCTCCAAAAACACAATCTTTATCAATCTCGTTAATGATATTTTAGCCGACAGCCTGTCCTTCTACTATTTAAATAAATGTTCAACAATTAGCTTAAGATTAGTTGTAGGGTATTTGTTACTTGCTGGAGCTTTTAGAGCATCACTTTTATGCTCTGGAATTTTACGATAAGGAAGTAATTAAACAAGAAACTCGTCTAAGTGACACTCATGCAGTGTCTTTCTTCCAAAGTCAATATTTGCTCACAAAATGTGGGGGATTATAGAGGTTCACCGTAATGAGAAAGAGGTTTAATCTCAATATTGCTAGGTATTCGATTTAGGTAACAGAAGAATGCGTGCATTGCTTTTTTTCACACCATCGTATTTATTTACCAAAATCTTTACCTAAATGTTTAGTTAAAAGAATCATATTTAATGCATAAATATTTATCTTTAAGTTAAAATGAAATGATAAAAAAAAAATTTTTTTTCTTATTTTCAAAGTAGTTTGCTCTAAGCTTATGAAGTAATAATTGGAATATTTGTATTGTGAGAATAAGTACTATTTAATACTTCGATAAACACATGGAATTCTTTTATTGAAGAAGAAAAAATGCAGAATTTTCCTATAAGCAGATGTTCAAAAAGTTAAGAGCCAAACAATTTTTAAAAATTAAAATAATCGAATGTGTGGTGTTTAGTTATGCTTGCAAGAATTTTCGTATGTATGCAATTTTATCACTTTGTGCTAAGAAATGAAGTGAACAGGGATTTAAATGAAAATATATTTAAATTACATTTATGTATAATTACTATTAAGTTAATAATCGTTGATTACATAAATTATTTAACAAATGAATTTTTTCCCATTCGTTATTTAGATTTTATTCAAACACATAGATTATTTTTCTTCGAAACAATATAAAAGTTATTTTAAATTCCTCAAAACTGCATCACTAAGCCATCCAATAATTCATGTTTGAGGAACAATTCGTAATGCTTCCGAACAAAATTGCTTTTAATAAATGTTACTGATACTTAAATTCTTTAAACCTATTTATTCTTAAATTTTATTATTCGGCAGTGTTTAAACTGAATCGCGAAAAAAATGAATGAATAATGTGTGAGAGGAATGAGTGACATGAATAAGTTACGCAATCATTACTGTAAATTTTAAATATATTTTATATATGATATTATTAGGAACCATGTAATCAAGATCATAGTTCTATCTATTTTCGTTTTTTTTTTTTTTTCAAATTCTAGAAAACACTACATGGCGATGTAAAATGACGAATTGTAAGCCATGTGTAAATATTCAAGAGTGGAACTCTGAATTGAAAGTGCAAAAAGAGAAGGAATGCGTAGGTGGTATATTTTTAGAAGAGAAAAATTCAAATAGAACTAAAAATAGAAAAATACGTGTTTCTGAAGTGCGTGTATAGCTACAATTCAACGGGAAATAGTTTTTCTTCACTTAACAACATTTTCTTTTTTTAACCAGTGTTCACATATTATGTTAAAAAAATTCGTCCAAAAATTAGATAAGCAAATAATAAAAACATTTACTGAATGGTTAATACTAAAACAATTCGTAGTAGTAAATTCAAGAAACAATTGTCATAATTAGATTTTCAATTACAAAGAATATAATTTAATACATGAATGAGAGAGACACAACAAATGCAAATCAAACAATTTTCAAAAATTTAAAATTGTGTGCAAATTTTATTTGTGTTTCGTAAAACTTTCTATATTTTTAGTTTTCTTCGATTGCTCCCTGAATTATTTCACCTATTGTGCAATGGCAAGATTAAATAAATTAATTAAAAATGTTGCTGGGTCATTTAAAATAGAATTTTTAAAAAATTACAATCGATTCAATTTTCTTGGAAACAAAAATGTTAAATGTGTTTACTTATAAATGTATTGATTCACTTACAAAACAAGACAAGACATTCCCAGATTTATATATTTTTTTAAAAAAATCCTTAGTTTACAGAAAATGAATTTATATAAATATATATATATATACTATTGGTCATTAAAACTGCAACGCAGGGGAGATTGCATGCAATAAACTTCTTCAATTACACAGGTTCAACAGGCTGATATATGCATAACTTTACTACTCCAACGCATTTATAAACGTAAATAGAAGTATTTCATCTGCAGTCAGTATAAAGAGGAAATTGTACAGCAGGTGTCTTATTCGGAGGTTGCATTCATACATCTGTTGTTTGAATAAAGGTCGCGTATACTTCGTGTAAGGAGAAATTTCTACCAGCAAGTGTTTTAATTTGACCACGACCGACTCGAGCAATGTGGTACATCATTACGCGATAGCATCACTCGCTTTGATTGTAAACACATGAATGTCTCGTAAATATGAAATGTCTGCGTCAAGGATATCTAGACTGAACACCGTACAAAATCCTATGGATTTCAACTAGCAACACTTGAGAAGACAGACATGCTGTCCGAACGGAGCTCCAGAATTTTTCAACCATGTCACGTGCCTAAAGTTAGGACAGACTTGCTTGTGAAGAAGGACGGTATAACAAAGTTTGAATCATTTTTCTAGCTGCGGTTTTTCCTAAACGACGTTGAGTTATACACATCTACGAAATATAACACCTAAAATTCTAATTCTGAATTGTATATATTCCCTAACATCAGAGAAATTTCAAAAAGATTATTTGCTATACCTTCCATTGTTTTTTATCCTCGTATCAGGGCTAATCTTATAACCTTATTTTTCAAAAAAACATTACATGAAACTTTGACTATGGAAATATCATCAAATTTTAAGCTAAAAATTTAAAGGCAAAATATTGCAAAGTAATGTTAAAAATAACATTTTTGTTATTAAAAAAGGTTCATTTAAAAAGGTTCACAATAAATGAAAAAATCCCCATTGCAATGCAAATAAAATAGTTATGAAGCCGAATAAGAATTACGCTTTAAGAACAAAAATGCTTTATACACACGCCGTATGCATATTTCTAATTTATGCACCATTCATAAAAAAGTAATATTAATTATAGGTACAAAGATAATTATTACAGTTTTGGGTATGATAATTACTTAAATTACCTCCAGAATTATTTACTGACTTCAAGATTGGTAGAATTAAAAGAAGTTCCTTAAGTTCAAAAGAATATATTTTACAATTTTTCCGAACAGTCTATGTTAACATTTTTTTTACAAACTTACTATAGAACACAATATAAAGGGGGTTCCGGTTATTAACTAATTAATAAACTTTCTCTAATGAGGCTATAATAAATAAATAAATAATGGCTTTAGTATTTATACATAATTAATTTGTCATATGCTAATGAATTTATTATGAAAAATAAATGTAGTTGCTGACTTGGATAACAAAGAAAAGTAATTAAAGAAAAATATCATAAATCATGAAATTTTTCTTTGGAATTTACAACCAGGAATAATGTAATATTATAATTAAATATATTTTTAGCTTTAAGGAAAAATAATAATTTTCTTTAATTACATCAAAACGCTGTAGAATTGCTTACCACGCTTATATCAAACGTCCCAAAGGGTCACATTATTATTCTATAAAAAATATTAGGGTTTATACTCAAGTATTCCGTTCATTGTATTATTGACGATCATTAATCTAACTCATTTTTGTTGAAAACGAAATGCTTTTAAAAATGAGACTTTGTTCCTCAATCAAATAAGGAGAAAAAAAAAGACTTAATATATATATTTTTTTCAAACAACCAACGAGGTAAAATATTTCAAAACAAATACTTGGGAAGCTAAGAAATTTTCTAATATCGCATTCTCCCTTGTGTCGAGTTCTAAGAACAGTGTAATAAATTTTTAACAGTATATTAGTCTGAATATGAATTAATAAGCAGCATCAGTGCACTTACACTTGATCAGAGAATGTGTAATGAATAAAATTTCAAGATAAAAGAAAGTTTTCGTCACGCAAAGCAAGTTTCTCTGGTTCGTTGGCGTAATTTGGTGAAAAAGTAACTCCATAGCATTTTTGATAGAGAAAAGGAAAACTAATTTCCGTAGATGAAACTGATTCAAGCGCTGTTAGCCTTCTTACTTATTTATAGAATAAGTAGATAACATTGAGAACCAGTGCCGTCTGAGAACAAACCCACATAAATCAAGAGATGCTATGAAAGTTTGATGAGCTTTCAAGTGAGCAAGAATCTGTAATTCTGCGCTAACAAAATGCTTTTCCCCGCTTCTATCTAACACATATCTGATAGTAAACCATCTATAAGAACCACGAAGCTAACACTGAAAGAAAATGTATTATCTGGAACACGTTGCAATTTGTATTATGCTATTATGAATGATTTAAAAGAGGTGAATAGTTAAAAATTAATGTAAAAAGAATCACGAAAATGAAAGACCTCAAACACGAAAATTTGTATATTTAGCTTAGAAACGCATTATTGGTGATCCTTATATTTATTCTTTTTATTTTCTGTTTGAAAAAATAAAGAAATTGAACTTCTTAATTGTGCTTTTGAATTTTTTTATGCAATTTTGTGGTAAAGTAAAAGTATATATATATATATATACAAGGATAATTAAATTTGATTAAAAATTAAATTCTCTATCTAGCACTTAACTCATCTTTTTCATTTCATCTTCAAGTATCAAACTAATCGCCAATTTATTTCTTCCGAACATATGGCCTAGCCAATTAACATATCTACTTCCAGATCGTTATATTTAATAGCCCCATATATATGAGCATTAACTTTCAAGTTCACTCATAAAATCCGCGATACTTATCACATCTGCTATTTAAGTGTTAGTCCACTTAAGATTTTCACGGTGGCGTGCTTTTTCCCTCTCTGCTCTTAGCGTCTGAATATGTCTAACTTTCATCAGATAAATATTCTTTTTAAAAAAACTAAGCCTGTTTCTGACTTCAAATCATGTCTATATATATATATATATAATTTGTAATTTTAAAAAAAAAAATAAATAAACGTACAAGCCCACTAGAACGTGGAACAAAAGTTAAAATATTTCAGGCATTTTAAAGTAGATTTTGGCATATATATTAAACTACTTTGTTTTATAATAAATCAGGAATAAAATAGTACCAAATTAGTAAATTTGAAAAAAGAATGTAATAAATTTTTCGCTTATTAACGTTGAGCTCTGAAACAACACGAGCAGATTTATTCAGACACAGCCGAAAGTTTCTGTGAATTGGAGATGTTGCTTCAAGTGAGTCATTTATTTTGGTTGCTGCTCCACCTGGGCTTGATGACTCTTGATTGTTCTTTTTGCGGGTAGATGGTGCCACGACAGATCAGACACGACTTTTTTTCTCTTAAGCACGTCCGGGTTACCATAAGGTGGCGCAACTCCGGAGGACAGAACCCGCGACATATGGATCCAAATCCGAGTAGCATAACCACTAGACAAAAGTAATCACCCCTGTCCGGAGGCTGTTACTGGCTTTTGTAGATTCCGCTACATGAATAATGTCGCGATTTTTGGCTCATTTTAGAAAATAATCCATAATTGTTTAACATAATACCTTGTTCGATTAGAGTATTCATTCATGCAAGTATTGAATAAAATCCATTCGTTCAAGTTAGAATTAGCTCATTCAACTAATTACTAGAATCAGTTTATTCAAGTATCAATCAGTATTGCACATTCCAATGTAACAAGTATTAATAATTATATGAACATGTTTAACTTCAATTTGTATAAAACGCTAACGTGAATGAAAGGTAATGAATAAACGATATTAATTTAGCTATTTTATTCACAGTATTGATTATCTACATAACGAAATAAAAAAATATTGTACTGTAATTAATATTTATTGTAATATTATAATGGATATTTATTTTTTAAAATATACTTGCTCACGCATATTTTTTTAAAAATATAATCGCCATAAAAAATTAATATATCATAATATCTTCATTTCAGAGATATATTGAAAACAATATGCACACATTGGTCGATTGAAAAATGAAATTTAAAAAATAAATATTGGCAATTTATTTAGAAATGCATTTGCTCTTTAAAAGAAATGGTATTTAATATTTTAAAAAATGTTGAATATATATATATATATATATATATATATATATATATATATATATATGTATATACACATACAGAGGTATATACACATACAGAGAGAGAGAGAGAACGAGAGAAAAACATAAATTAAACACAATTCTATAAAAAAAAATAAAAAAAAACTTGAATTAATGGAATCCTAGAAAACAAACTCCCATTTCAAAATATCAATGACGAATATAAAAAATAATATATATTTATATCAAAGTTTTAAAACAAAAGTAAAAATGTATAAGATTAAAATTTTTAAATTAGCCAAGTGTAACCTCGGACTCCAAATCAAGCGTAAATAGCCAAGTGTAACCCAATAAATGGGATTAAATTAGTTTTACGGCACCAACCTCTCCCCTAATGCAACTTGGTAAGCCAATCTGGAAATATCAAAATTCTTAAAAATCAAAAATTTAAAAAGCTTACAAATAAAGCTTAAATTTATTAAGCTATTCGACCTCGCATTCTGAAAGATATTATCACA
>BMAV01015614.1:269102-279975 GCA_019973955.1 Trichonephila inaurata madagascariensis | reverse complement strand
TGTTTACCTAATGTAAGAAAAACGTGACATTAGAAAAAAAAGATAAAATTATATTTAACCTGGTTGAAAATAATAAATTTTAATAATCAGCTATGAAATTGTCATTTTATAGAATACTGAGTAATTCAAATGTTAAAAACTTTTATATTCGGAATTGAAAGGCGTATAAACTGTTATAACTGCATCTATAATTCTCATAAAACTCGTAGTATGAATATTTGATAACATAATTCATAAGAATAAAATGCTAATTAGCACTTAACATCAGGCGAGTTAACATAAAGCCTTCAATCGAGAAAAGTGAAGAATCCTTAATTCAGCCGTCACTTCGTAAGTAATCCGATGTCATTAAATACGAAGTCAGAAAAGAAAGATTAACCAATTCATCGTCAAATCTGAATGAGTAATTAATGAAGTGTAATCAATTCCTCATCGTCACGTCGCAATCGATCAGACAAAAGAAAGAAAATCTAAGCCTCGGATAACATTAAAAGCTAAACAGACTTATACGATTCTGCTCGGTTGTCAAGAAGTGAAGAAGATGAAAGGCGGGAAGAAGTAATGTTGGACACAAAGCATCGTTGTACTGAGTACTTAGTGTCATCCGCAGAGGGCCATTTGTAACGCAATACAAATATATATGACATTTTTCTAAGTTTCTGTAACATAAGCCTTCACTTTAGTTCTCAAGCACTTGAAAGGATATTTCTGACATCACTCTTTTTTCTCTGCTGTCTCATAGGCTGTATATGTTGATTAAATTGTGTCAAAGCATTTCATTCTTTGGAGAAAGGAACATAAAGATATATAGGGTTTTAGAGAAGTGATGTTTACTTATGTCGAGATCGGAAACGGGACAGATTCCAATAGATTTATTTTCAATTGGGTTGAAAGAAAAACAATGGATTGGAGCAAACATAGATTCTTGGAATAGTTCATACTTTTGAGATGGATTGAAACAGAAGTATATATGTGTATGAGAGTATAATATTTTTTAAATAAAGCAGATGTCATTTTTTTTAAAAAAATTTGCTTCATATCGGATCAGATAAAACATTAATGTGATTATAAAAATACAAATTAAAGCGCATTAAATTCGAAAGATATAAATTGATATAATCTAAGGACAAATATCTACACTTTTTAAGGTATCCGATTACGTTCGGAACCATGATTTTAAAAAAACGCTTAAATGGATAATTGCCATGATATTTAGTGTCACTTAGATTAGAACCCATGTATAAAATTGTTTTAAGGACATTTTGACAAAAAAAAATTATTTCAATACAATATTTCGGCAAAAAATTAACTTAGAATAATTTTTTTTTCAAATGTTCTCCTTTTGTGAAAAATGCTTCTATTATAATAATATTTTGCCTGTCTATAGCTCAAACCTCTGTACAGAGGCTCAACTAAAATTTTTGAAATATGTAACTTAGAAGCGGGTTTATCCATATTTTACGACAACACAGAGGGGAGCAATTTTAAGAAAAAAACGCCAATAATTATTTAAGGGGACATGGTACGATTTACCCCAAAATTTTTAATTTAATGATTTTTAATATTTTTTGGTTGCCTCCTATGTATGTATACTATGTTAAACATATTTTGTGCTCAAATTTTCATAAAAAGCTAGCCATGTAATTTTTTAAGGAAAAAACTTGAAATTTTTGAAGTGATTTTAAAATGCTACTCCTCCTACAAAAATTGATGTACACGCATGAAATTTGATTTACAACAACGTCAAACTATGTATAGTAAAAGTTGGTATGGGTTTTGTGATAACGTGATTGGTATTCTTACAATACTTCTTTTTATGAATGTTTATTGAAAATTTCTTAAAAAATGTATAAATTCTGAGTTTAATTATTTTTAAAAAAATAAATATTGCTTTGATTCAAAAATGCATACTAACTTTTGTTACATGTACTATTGGGAATAGGTAAAAAAAAATTCAAAGCATTAGGTGCAATAGAAAAAAAAGCCTTAGCATTTTAAATTAAGACAAAATAGTTATTTTATCTTTCCGAGATACAGCAGTTTAAAGTTTTGATTTGCCTTAGGGATGTGAATAAAAATGAACGTAAAAGCTATCCTAATTCTGCGTTTTTTAAGTTTAGAGCTTTCAAATTTTGTGAGGTTATAGAAAAGTATATAAAGAAAAATTTGGGCTAAAAAAATTAAATTTTGTTTTTTGACCGATTTTGGTCAATTGAATCGTACTGTGTCCCCTTAAATTGGTGGTAACTCTGAAAATAAGGTGAATTTTTCAAAAGGTTTAGTTGAGCCTCTGTAGAGAGATCTGAACTTTATAAAAGCAAAATATTATTATAATAGAAGCATTTTTCACAAAAGGAGAACATTTGGAAAAAAAGATTATTCTAAGTTAATTTTTTGCCAAAATATTGTATTTCAATAATTTGTTTTTGTCAAAATGTCCTTAAAACAGTTTTATACATGTATTCTAATCTAAGAGACACTAAATATCATGACAATTATCCATTTATGCTCTTTTTTAAAATCACGGTTCAGAACGTAGTCGGATACCTTAAAACCTTTTTTTTCTCTACTTTGATGCGGCTATCACATCTACTTCAAGCATTTTTGTACAAAATGAAAAAAATTTTTATATCTCGGATTTACGCGAAAAAGTGTCAGTCGCGGTAGCCTAGTGAATATGGTAGTGGTTTCATGGTGGGGGTGGCATAAGTTCGAGACTTAGTGCCATTAAAGACCAACCGCGCAGCATGTCAATTTTTTTCGAATTCAAATCCCTTCTGTTGTCATGGTGTGGAAGTTCGAAGAGGGGATTCCAAATCAGGTATCATCCTCCTCATGGTTCAAAATCACGAAATCCTAGTTTTGCTTTATACTGAACTAAACACAGTGGCGCAACAGCCCATGAGAGCCAAGGCCGATTATGCATATCTCAGCTTACGTGACCTTAAGCGCTGGGGTGCATATGCAAATGTTTAGATAGAGTGGTCAGTCAGACGTGGAACTCTCAGTGTTCAGTACCCAAGCACGCTTGGTATTCCTTTATCGACCCACTGAAGGAATGAATGGCTGCGTCGACCTTGCCCAGCCCGAGATTTGAACCCCGAGTGGTGTTTTATAGTGCGACGTAAATAAATGTTCACACACCCAAATTAGTGTCGCAATAATGCTAAAAAGGGTTTCTGTAAATTACCATATACTTTTCAGTTACAACGAATAATTTAAAAACATTGATTACTTAACTAATTCAAAAAAACTTTTGCAAAACACATCAAATTCCAGCAAGCAATGTAGATTATTTGATGGAATCTAAATTTGACACTACAAAATAGAATTCATTGGAATACATAAATGTTTATATTTTTTTTCACAAATAAAAAAAACGAATAAAGTGTGAGATTTTTTTAATGTTTTTTTTTTTTTTTTATAAACTTTGGATGAAAAAGTATTTCTCAAAATATACTCGTATTATATAACTAACTCACTAATCTGAACGCCTTTATTATTTCTTCTTAATGACTTTATTTCTTAAAAAAACAAATTTTTAAAAATATAAAATTCAGAAAAAAATGTTTCTAATATATTTGTATTGTTTGTATCCTACCTTCGTACAAACTTACATGTACATTGAAATTAACATTTTTAATTCTTTCGAAAATATATCGCTGCTTCCTTTGATAAGTTATATATTAGTTGATTTATTTTGAATTATTTTAATATGATGAATTATCAAATACTCTCAGATAATTTCGTTGCATAACCATTAATTCATATATCATTGTATCATATATTTCCAAAATAATATGAGTACCAACACCTGGTATAAATACATCCACTTCATCAATAAATTTGCATTGTAATTCATACTACACTGCTAAAATATAGGGCACCAATAAAAAAAAAAGTGAAGAAACCGTTGCACGATAATCATGTACGGGCATGAAATGAAGAGTACTGTAACAAAACTCAATTCAGAAAAAAAAAAAAACAATTATATGGGATCTTTAATTTTTTGGAATGAAATGAATTTAAGGAACATGAAATGATGCCTCTGGCCAATAATTTAGTTACACGTAACTTACAAAAAACTGATAGCTTAGAATTGATACAGGATGATTAATACGGTATGTGGTCCCCTGAATATCTAAGACTGCCACACACTAGTTTAGCATGAATGTGATGAAATTATCGGGGAAATTTTGGGGGACAATTTTTTACTCTTCAAGTAGTGCAATCTAATTGTTGCTGACAGTAAGCGAAGTAAGTAATCTCGTTGAATGCGTCGTCCGAATGAGTCGCAAGGGTAGGATTTAGGCCTGGAGAATACGCTTAACATTACCTATTATGTATTATTTTAGCTCCTAGAAACTCCTGCACAAGACGATTTGCTTAACTTGTGGCATTTTATCCGTTAAAAGAAAGGAATCACCAATAGCTGCAACGTAAGGTACAACATAGGGTTTTAGTAACTCGTTTGCATACCTTTAAACCGTCATTCAATATGATATGCAGGTCAGTACGTCCACCTATGCTGATACCAGCTCATATCATCAAAGCACCCAATCTGTAATGTGATATTTCCTGAACGAAGATATAATTATTTCCATTGCCACTTTGTCCTCATACTAAAACACGTCTGGCGTCCCCCTCTAAAACAGTGTTTCTCAAACTGTGGGGCACGCCCCCTAGGGAGGCATGATAACACTATGAGGCGGGCGCAAACATGTTGAAAAGTTGTAAACAAAATTTTATTTAAAATTTATTAACTTACTGAAAGTAAACAAAATCTATTATGATATAATAAAAAAATAAAGTACACATTCACACTGATATAATACACTTATAAATGTATTAGTACTGATCAATGTATTTTATAATTACTTTAACAATATTAAGATAAGAATAACGTTAATAATTACCAATCTTCCCATGGTTTTACCAAATATATTATATATTAAATTAGCATCTTGATAAATTGTATGGTTTATATAATTAATCCCCCTTAACTGCTGGGAAAAAGTTACGCGATTCCCTCCCCTATACCCCCGTTTTCCATGCAGGTATGCGTATATGATGTATTGCGGGGGGCAAATCCTCTGAATTAAGAAAATCCTTTGCAAGCACTGCCTAGGTCCTTTTATTACATTCCAAAGTCTTCGGAAAAATTTTATGTATATGCACAGAAATGATCGTACTTGGAAAGTCGTATATATACGTTCGGCACAATTATACTTTGGCTGAGTGAGATGTTTACATACACCGGTGGCACTTATGAGGTTATAGTCGCATTGTAGCTTTAGCGTGTCAAAGTGTATTATTTAGTTAAATACCTTGTTATTGTATGAATAAGGGTGCGAAGGAAATTATGATTGAATATTGAGTTCCAAATATTGAAACTTTGAGAAGCACTGCTCTAAGCAGAATCTTTCGTACGTAGACAGAACTTGCCTCAAATCACTTTGCATCGAATCTCCATATTCATCAGCATACTTTTTTCGGGCTACACAGTGTCTTGCTGTCAACGATTACACACCATTAGCCTACATACAAATAGCTCATTTCAAATCGTTTGGCTTGAGACCCTTCGTCATGTTGCTAAAAGAAACTGGCTTTAAATCTGCATTGTGTTGGCTGTTCTGGCTCGACGAAATGTTTACAGAATATATCGGTTATTATTTGCTGTAGTAACCCTTGACCAACGTCGAAAATGTTATGTTTCTTAGAATCGATTCGATAGTCTTACAATGGTACTTTATTACCACTCCAACAGCATCCACTACAGATCTTTTTTTTTGTGTTAGCCCTGAATATCCTAATAATACATCAAGCCATGGATACCGGTACATCCCGCCGTCGTAACATTTTCCAGTCCCCTTTATTCAAAAGAACAGCCAAAGGGTTGAATTTCACTACTGAGACAACGAAAAACAGCTCCTACAAAATCACAATTTCTGCACTTATTTCTTTTTTTTTTTCTGATTTTCCACGCCATGCACGTTGATTTGCATATGAAATATGCAAATCAACGTGCATGGCGTAATTTGCATGGCTATATTTGCGTAATTTTTTTACATCCACGTGCTTCCCAATTTTTTTAGCAGTGTAGTTTGTATCAATTACACATTTCTTAAACATTCAAACTTTTATGTGTTTAAAAATGATTAACTTATTGGTACAATTATTTAGTTAATATTATTCATATCATAATTCTTCCAAAGCCTTTTGTAATTGTATAACCTGGAAACTATTACCAGATGAGAACGATTCATTCATTTCAATTACTAGAAATATCCTATTAATATCTAATGTCTCAATTATATTATTCGACCCAATGATTAAAAAAGGCATTATACATTCAAAAAGAGAGAGATAGAAAAAAAGGAAATTACGAAATTTTCAGAAGTATTTATTGAATAGCTAAGGAAAATTTAATAACAAAAACCTATACCTATGTTACCAAATGCACAATTTCAATAAAAAGGGCTCAGGTGTTCTCCCTTGGAATAGAAAATACTCCACTTGAACTATTGATCTCAGTTTCTAGTTCGATACAATGTGAATGATCTAATCTTAAAATGCCTTATAGAAAAACCGTACAGCTTGACATGTAACTCTAAAAATAATAAGTATATGAATATATTTGTGACATTAACATAAATTTATAATTTTTTGTTTGTTTGTTAGTTATTATTTTTAATGTGTTAATAAAAAATAAAGGTAATGCATTCATTGCCATAAAAATTTTCGCAACAAGAAATAATTGTGAAATCGTAACGAAACTTGTCATGAATGTACATGTCGGGCAGATATGCAAATGATTAGAAATGCAGCGTGATTGCACATTGCAACAGGAGTATAAAACAGGAGTATAAAACAGGAAAGCAAACCTTGTTTGAGTGTACTGAATTTTTTGCAACCCTGAGGTAGACATGCCGTTACGCTGCTATCGAAGACAAAATGAGCAGCTGTCAGAGTTCGAGATGGGAAGAATCATTAGGATTAAGAAAGCTGGGTGTCCTCAGCTAAACAAGTAACTCGTCAAGTAGGCCGTTCTTATTTGACTGCGAGGAGGTTTTGGGACCAGTGAACAAAAGAGGCGTCATTTACACGGTGATCAGGCTCAGAACGCCCTCGACAAATCAGTCTTCGAGAAGATCGTCACATCATACGACACTCACACGTGGAATCAATTGTCCCATTGCTCGCTGTCCAGACATAGCCAGCACCTTCACTACGAGCCCCTGTGTCTTCCCGAAGCCTTGCAAGGCACCTGGCTGAAAGGACATCTGGTCTGGTATCGTGTGCTACCAATGGCGTGTGCAGGCAATGAAACCCACCCCCGAAGCCTCCGTTTGGAGTGGTGTCGAGCACGACGGGATTGGATTGCAACGGAATGGAGCTTGGTTGTCTTCATTGACGAATCCAGATTCATCTCAAGCACTGATGGCAATCGTGTTCGTGTGTAGAGGCCCCCTGGTGAACGTCTCACCCCTGCCTTCGCTTTATAGCGACACACTGCTCCCACAGCTGGTATGATGGTACGGTGTGCCATTGCGTACGATACATGACCACTCCTAATATTGATTCTTAGCATAATGACAGCTTAGTGGTACGTCCATGACATTCTTCAGCCACATGTGTTACCACTCATGACAGTGCTCCCAGGAGCTATTTTTAACAAGATAATGCTCATCTACAAACAGAAAGCTCATCACAAGGCTACCTCTGCCACATTACCACCATTCCTTTGCCTACTCGATCCCCACATTTGTTACCAATCGAGCACATTTGGGATCTTTTGGGATGGCAAGTTGGCGGGTTTGATCGAACTAGAGGCACGTTTACAACAATTGTGGAACAAAATTTCTCAGGACATCATACAGAACTTATATGTCTCAATGCCTGCTTGTATCGCATCGTGCATTCGCGCTAGAGATGGTCCAAAAGAGTACTAAAACTTCCGTTCATTTTAACTTTTTTCTGCAAAAAACGATCCTTTTTTTTTATTTCTAATAAATTACTGATATGAAAGTAGTAATTACATAAGTGAAATTGCGTTTCATGTTGACGGCTTTTTCTTGGTGCGCAAATTTTTATGTCAATGAGTGTATATTCATTAACAGTTATATAAAAAAAAAACCCAGAGCAAACTGAGTTTGAACAGTCCATTGTAAATTTCAATGGGGGGTTATATATATATATATATATTCTTATTACATTAAATTACCTAATATTATTTTGTATACTATGGGTATTGCTATTTAGTTGCTTGATGAAACTTTCAAAATATATATCTTTGATTGCTATAATATTAACACTAGATTGCCCAACGAAGTCATTTTGACTGCTTTTTAATTTCAGTTAGAAAAATAATGGTGTATTTAATGGCACAATTTCTTAGACTTTTTTAGAATATATTTTTTTCCGAGCGAAGTAAATTTCTTTTAATGTGATTATTTACTAACAACTTATTATATGACTGTAAATAATATAAAAAAAAATATTAAAAATGAATTTTAAATCAATTTACACATTAGTTATTCTTTCACAATGCAGTCATTTTGACTCCTTTTGGGCAATATAGATATATAGTATGTTTCAGTTCTTCTAGTGTTAAAATATTATTATATTTTCGTCATAAATATAAACAAGAGAAACTATATTGCACGTCTCATCCACAGACTGCATTAATTTACAATTTCAACTGTATTCCCATCAAACTATACGGAAATGTGATTAAAAAAAAATACATTTGATATTTTTAAAGATATTTATTTATTATTTTTTTTTTAACTTTTTTAATACTGCAAAAAGAGGTACAACGAAAATTAATATCGTTCATAACCGCAAAATTAATATTAATTCAAAATATTTGAACACATGTATTATATATATACATCAATGCTAACGCTATTTTTTAACAAAAATTATCCATATTGACTTTATTTATAATACGCTTAAATCACCCTAACCCCTAAAGTATTATCCGATAGTTTCTGGGTATCTCTGCATTTATAATGAGAAAATTTTACTTACAAACTAAATAAACCAAATTGCGTCCTACACGTAAAATATAATCTAAAGATGTAAGCAAATGATGCTGCCGATTAGAGTGTGTAGTATTATATCTTTTCTCTTTTAACTATATACTTTTCTTCCCTACTTCATCAAATTCTGCTTCAGAATTACACATATCGTAGCAGATGTGTGATCGTCTCGCATTATTAACGATAATAGCGTTTTGCGCATATTTGTTTCTTATGCGATCCCATAATTCTATGAATACCACCTCCATTTATTTTTCTCGCTATTGATATTTGCGCTAATCTTTTTTGAAATACAGATTACATGAAAATAAGCAAGAATTAAAACAAAATAAAACATTTCTTTAAAACAAAAAATATGGAAATTGGAATACATAAATGAGATGCATCCATCGTATTTAATTAAAAAAGCAGGACTTTTATTTTTATAATACTTTTTTTCCACCCCTTAAAAATATACTTCGATAAAGGAAAATATTTATTTTTAGTTTCCTTACCAATTTCCATAATATTTACAAAAATGAATAGCTTGCTTTTATTTATTGCTACTTATCCTTTCAGGCAAAATTAATGTCAAAAGCTAAAAAAAAATATATGGAAGTATTTAATTTTTTATAATAAAACGATATTTACAAAATATAAATCATAATTATTTGATTTTTGATATTAGATTTAAATACCCTTTTTTAAGTTATGTATTTATTTCTGTTAAAAAATGTTTCTAATATATATAATTTAAGTCTCCAAGTATCCAATATTTATTTAACTATTTTTTTTTATTCATAATGCAAAAAGTTTTAATGGAGATTAATGGTGAAAATTATCTAGCAGCTTTTAATTTCTTTTTAGAACTAAAAAACATACAATTAATGAACTTGTCCACTAAAATTGAAGCTCCAGTGCATCATCTTTAAACATAATGACCCAAATTTATTCATAAACTAATAATTTTGACATAATGGATACAGTTTTATGAGCTTTTATTAATCCAGATGGATCTCGCGTATTAATGAATCAATAGTTTGTACAGACTTAAGTTAATATTAAGATTCCGTATAATTTACGATCTATATGTATGCTTTAAATATTTAATCCAAATAGCCGTCTAATTCAGAATGTCCCTTGTTTATTCAAAATGTTCTATTTAAAGGCAAACAGGTCGGATCGGAATGAAGAGGAAATAAATTAATTAAAACAGTTTTATAATGAAATATATGTGCAAACCGCAATAATTTGATATACGTCTTCATTAAAAATATCTCAGATTTACCTTTTTCTATAAGTAAAATTTTTTCAGAAATATTTATGTAAATTGTTTTTTTCTTTATCAAAAAAGTCTGTTATAATGAAAAATGATACCTCAAAATATTTAATTATTAATTTACTTAAGTTTTTTTTATATCCTTATTGTTCTAACTTTAACCATGATAATGTCATGAGCTTTACACTCTCTTTTTTTATCGTGGGTTGACTCAAAAACAGTCAAAAACAGTCAGATTCAACATTAAGGCGGTTATCAGAAAATAAATCTGCCAAATTTCCAAATGGTTACGTGATTGAAGATGGGGTTTTCAAGGAATTACACAATTTAATACTTTCATAACAGTTTACAAAGCTTCATTTAATTATTTATTAACCGAATCGAAAAAGACTATCCCCTCCTGAATTTTTAAGTTATTTTCTTTTTATCTTATCAAAATAACTTTCAGCTCGTATTCACCACTTTGCTATCATAAGCAGATGACAAGGACAGCCCTAATCCTCGAATTTCAGCACTGCTTGTAGAAAAAAAAAGTGTCAGTTAAATTGAAGATCCAAAAGCCCAATTATTA
>BMAV01015614.1:247657-264490 GCA_019973955.1 Trichonephila inaurata madagascariensis | reverse complement strand
ATCGAATTAATTGGGTCCTAAATTTCGTGATGCAAAACATTTTTTTTTTAAAGTTTAAAACAATCAAAATTTTAATAATGGATGTATAATTATTCTAAGACTAAAGTCATCAACAAGGTTTTGTGTAGTATCAACCTTATTAATTATGCATCCGTTGTTTATTTTTAATACAACAATAAAATTGAAGTAGATTTTTCTCACAAATCGCATATTCAAAGCTAATTGCTTAGATTTATTTTTTTATTGGCAGCAGTTAATTTCACATATTCGCCTGTGAAAGCGGAAAATTTGCTTGAAAAACCCTTTTTGTTAAGAATAAATTAATACTCTGATTTTAATAATAAAATCAAACGAATTACCCACTTTAAATTAATAGGATTACAAAAAGTGATCGGAATAAATAACTAGAAAACAATTTTTACAACTGATTTTAAATGATGGTACATTATTCATCAATATATATGTTATTCGTTTGGAATAAAAATATTAATTTTCTTATGTCGCTCACCCTTTGTATGTATAAAAGAATAAAAAAATAAATAAAAACAAACTTAAAACATATTTTCTTCTTCTAACTTCGTATACCAACCAGTAGCGAACACAAGGAATTTCTCAAGGGGGGTCCGGGGTCGAAAGTTCACTGTTCTTGTATCATGCTCCTTTTGATTTTGTCGATTTTCGGGAACAAAATACAGTAAAAAACTAATTATTGAATAAATAATTGGCATTAATTAATAAAAATCATTAATAACACATACATAATTAAATTTTACTTTCTATATACTTAGAATTATAATCAATCGGAAAAAAAATCAAGGCCTTTGGGGGGGTCTGGACCTTCAGGCCCCCCTTGTGTGCGCCACTGATACCAACATATATAAAAAAGTACTTTTTTATATAGTGTATATAAAAAAGCATGCATATTAAATTTTTCAATGAAAGGCTATTATGAATTAGTTTCTTAAGGTATCCGACTACGTTCGGAACGGAGATTTTAAAAATGCACATAAATGGATAATTTTCGTTATATTTAGTGTCACTTAGATTAAAATACATGTATAAAATTGGTTTAAGGACATTTTGACAAAAAAAATTATTTAAATACAATATTTCGGCAAAAAGTTAACTTAGAATAACCTTTTTTCAAAATGTTCTCCTTTTGTGAAAAATGCTTCTATTATAATAATATTTTAACTGTATATAGCTCAGACCTCTGTACAGAGGCTCAACTATGACTTTTGAAAAAATCACATTATTTTTAGAGTCACAACCCATTGAAATAATTATCGGTGTTTTTTCCTTAAAATTTCTCCCCTCTGTTGTTGTAAAACATGGATAAACCCACTTCTAAGTTAAATATTTCAAAAATTTTAGTTCAGCCTCTGTACAGAGATCTGAGTTATATATACAGGCAAAATATTTTTATATAACAGAATCATTTTTCACAAAAGGAGAATATTTTGAAAATGGGTCATTCTATGTTCATTTTTTGTCAAAATATTGTACTTAAATAATTTTTTATTGTAATACTATTCTTAAAACAATTTTATATACATTTTCTAATCTAAGAGACACTAAATATCATAAATATTATCCATTTATAAGCTTTTGCAAAATCACGGTTCCGAACGTAGTCGTATACCTTAAGAATTATTGACACATTTGTTAACTAGAAATGTGGAAAATTTTAGAAATATCGCCCTCATTTGTTTTTAGTCTATTTTGTACAGTGCCAAATAATTTATACGTACTATCTTGTGTCTATAATATATTAATGGTATATCTTTTAGCTAATCAGAGCTCAAATGAAATATTTAAAAACATGCTATTTTTATCGATTGAAAAAGGTATTAAACAAGCGTGCTACAAAACTATCCATTTTGCAGCGGATCCCTCTTATCATCGACAGGAACTTGACTCATGATCCAGATTAACAGATCACCCTTAACCGAGGGAATCGGAATCCTGCGATAATATCTAAATGGAATCCCTTCTGATTTGTCGGGTTATACATAAATCAGTGAGAAATCTACGCGGTGGGAATCGGAGAACTGAGAAGAAATAATACGCCCGCGTGTGGAAATTTCATCTTAAAATAGATCGCTTGCTGTCGGATTCCCGCCTAATTACTGGCTCTCGAGAATGACGGGCGTAGCTTTACAAATACGCTCATGCCAATTAGATTTAAAATAAAATTATGAATTAACTGTTGAGGGAGAAATGTCTTCCGCACTATCATCATCATGTTTTATTGTTGCAAAATATATTTTTAACATTCTCAAATATATATATTATAAAAATAATATAGTTTTTGAAGTAAGTTAAAGTATTATTCACTTAAATGGCAAATCAGGAAATATGCATATCTGCAGGTTAACAGGGCTAATATATTAGAAAAGTTCGAACCTTATTTCATTTCGTCGGTCTAATTATCAAACTGCGTAACTCCATCTGGGATGCTAATTTGATACATTAGGGCTAGACGTCAAGTTGTTGTTTATGTTCGCCAAGATAGGCGATAATATTATAATATAGTTTACTTTGATATTTTTATCGTGTTATATTGTTACAAAGTTTGTGTAATGAATGCTTAAAATAGTGTAAATAATTTTTATCTGGTATTATTTCTGCTGTATTTATTTTATGTTAAAATATTGCCACCCCCTCTCCCTTCGAGATCTAGATTTATTACGAAATAAAAAAAAAGTAGTGATTACATTGATCGAAGGAATAAATTAAAAGCGGAGCACGCACTGAGACATGGCGTAGACAAAACAAAAGGGAAACGCTAGGTCGTCATCTTGTATTTCATGTAACCCGACAAAAACCGCTGCTTGGCGTGATTAAGGAATCGCGCCAAAAAGCACTTCGCGGGTTGCACTCCTATATCAAACCAGTTACATCAATGAAGTTACGCAGTCTGATAACTAGGCCAACGATTTCTCATTTCACCTAGTTCATCTTAAGATTGCCTACATTATTTATTAAACCGCGGTCACTCGCGCCTGTTTTTGCTACCGTTATAACTCGCGGGGTGTAGAGAACACCCCAAACTTTTAACACGTGTATTTAATTATAAAAATAAAATTAAGTCATTATGATGCATATTAATAAAGTACAAGATGTTTTTTGTATTATACAAATAAAATTATCAAATTTATTGCATACAAATGAAACTAACATTAATTTAAACTAAACAAACAAAATTTTCATTTTAAAAGACATAATTTTATATTTTTTCATAAACCAGTATAAAACATATATATCAGTAATAAATATACTTTATATTAATGAGATAATGATACTAGAAAGTAGAAAAATAATATTTTAATCGTTTTCCAAACATTCTGATTAGACTGTATACAAATGCTCAACATCTCGCGGGAGTTCTCAGCACCCCAGATAAACTTTTGAAGGTCATTACAGTCCAATCGTCCGATAAAGAGGGATTGCATCAGGCCTGAAGGTCCAATGACCTAAAATGTGCAGATACAGAAAAAATCGGGGTTCTGCGCATTCTTTTTAGAATCCTGGGAGGATTTTCTTGTTTCTGGGGTGTACAGAACACCCCGCGCGAGTGATCGCGTGTTAACATCATTTTTATTAGGTCTATTTTTTGGTGTTTTAAACTCTCCAGATGAGATTTTTAAAATAAAATAATAATTATTCATCCTAACTGAAAAACACAGAAGGAGAAACGATTAGAAGAAAAAAAAGGAATATTAGAGAACAATACACTTTTGCACTTAATTATTGTGGAATACGTCAATGTCCACGTTACCTAGGTTAAGTTATATAATTTGCATAGTAAATAGGTAATTTAAAACTAAAAGACTTTGAGAGGATAACGATAATGCATGCACACACATATACACACACACAAACATATACTACATGCATGTGAGCCTGCGTGCGTGCATGTCGACGTGAACTATTGTAGCAGTGAACTTTCTATAGTTGCTGAGAAGATAATAGAAAAGTATATATATAAGGGATAGCTCGATGGCATGCATGTTTCAGAAGGAGATAAACAAATTTTTAAAAAAAAGTTACTTCAGTAGCATTATTAATAAATTATCTAAAACAATTTTGGTGTTGAATTTGTGTGTTACAGTAAAAATTCGTAGTGTTTTCATAGAAAATAGTTTTTTACTAAAAATATAGGCTTAATTTTAGTTAAAGTTCTAATCGCATTCGAAATGCATCTTTTATTATCTTCTAAATTAAAAAAAAATAATTTTATGTGTTGAAATATGAGATAATTTTAAAAGAAAACCAAATTTACTAATAACAAGACATAACAAAAGCCTGCAAATATTTGAAAAAAAAAAATTATTCAAATTGTTAAAAATATATGCATTTACAATATTATGACAGAAAAGAGCGAAATAAAAACTGATGGTAATGGTTTATTTTGGCAATAATAAGGCCATTCCAAGCAATTAATATAAATGAATTTTAAATTTAGTTTTGGTAAAATACCTAATACCTTATATGGAATAATGGATGAAAGAAATGTTAAAATTGTTTATAATTTTTTTTTTGTATTTTACATCGATATTTTAAATTAATGATCAGAAGATAGAAGGAAACTTGAAACATAATCTATTTAAAATATTCCTATATAATTTCGGTTGGAAAAATTTGAAATTCGTTGATAAATCTTAAAAAGTTATTAATCAAGCTTGCAAATTTTAAAAGCAAAATAAGTAATGTACCATTTTTTAGAGTAATAAACATTATATATTTTGACTGTGATGATAACAACAGGTATTTATTGACATGTTTTTTTTTTTTTTGAGTATATGCAAGGACTTATTTTCTTTTTGTTATAAACTGCAGAAAAACACAAAGTTAATTTTCTTTAAGATTTTGTCATATTTAATTTCTGTCATTTTTTTTTAAAACAAGTATTTCCGCAAATTTAAAGAATTAACAGGAATTGAAAAATATTATAAACTATTATAATCTTTTTGATATATCTCAACTGCAATATACCATTGTAATAATTGCCATAATAATAATAGTTCAACAAATCACCCATAATACAGACTTTGATGAAAATTTAGGTCTTTCGAAGTACCGTACGTATATCCTTATTTCTCTCTTAAATCTTTTTCAGGACCTCATAAAAGTTTTCAAATTCAAAGGATATCGTTTTTATGTCTTCCATTGCTGTTTAATTTATAACCCTTCAAGAGAAAATGTACATTTTATATCAATTCTTCGACAGTTTTCAAAATAGAAATCCACATTTTAAAATCAAGTATAATTTAAGCAAAAGCAAAACAATTCTCGAAAGTTTTTGTTGTTGCTGTTACATTTTGAACTTTCTGAGTTATATTCCGGAATGTAAAAAAGGAAATGATAAAATCCCCAATATATACTTCAAACTCTTTAAGAATTGTTTCGATTTGTTTTTTGTCAACACAAAGATCTTCTTTATAGCTCAATATCTTCAACTACCCTTTGTTTCAAATCGAATTCGAATACTTTTATGCGGATATCGTGACTTTATTTTTATCATTTTCAGAGCAGAAAGTAGAAGATAAAAATATGTCCAAATGAAAATAAAGAGAAGTATCTACGATGTGTAAGTAAATATGCATCTCTTTTTATAAACAGATCTATTTTTCTTTTTGTAGTTTAACAAATCGATTTCAATACTCTTACCAAGATTAAAAAAAAGATGAATAAGCAATTTTTTTAATTTTTTTTTATTTAGAATTTTAAAAAAAAGTACATGTAAGTAAGTGAATAAAGAAAATTAAAACTAGTTATTGCAGTCAAGTTTGGAAGCAGTGTTTCCTGTTTGCTTAACAACTCTAAACCACCGAAAATTATCAATTGCGTATTATATAGTAACTTTATATTACATAAATTCATAAAATTTTGCAAATATAATGTTAACTAAATGGATTTCACATGGTAATATCTGCATGAAATTCGCATTATAAATACATGTATTGTAAACATAAAATATATGCCGAATTATGACTATTTGGGTTGAAAATTATTAAAAGTTATTTCAAAAGCAATTCCTTTTCAAGTACTTCTGTCTTTTCTTTTTCGTAGTAAAAATAAATATTTTATGTTTATTATCTAAAACTCACAAAAATATAAATACCCTAAAATAAAAATTAAGAACATTTTTGCCTTCTTTCATTTTTAATATTTTCGTTTTATTTTATTTATTTTTTTTTAAGTAAACCAAAAAAAAAAAAATATTATGAAGTGATGAATTAACATAAATGAAATTAGTATTTGTTAAAAACGGAATATGTCATTTCTTCCTTAATTGTGTGTAGTTCTTGATGTTAACTTTCTTTCATAAAAATGAAATATAAAAAAATAGAAATTGATAAAACGCAGTGTATTAAACTAAATGTCTCGAATATTCTTTTACATCTGGGAATATGTCGCCAAAAACATCTTTTCAAAAAGCACTTTTATTTGCTCCGGGCGCTGGCTGGCTATAGCATTTAAAGCTTTCGCCAATATCAAGATTTATCCATAAACGCTACAGACTCCGTTTTTTTTTCTTTGTCCGCTGATGGCATACGGATCTACTTTAATTGTAGCTTACGGTACGATATGTGTAAAAAAAGAAAGCCTAAACCCTGATGGACAAAACAGACACAAAAAAAGAAAAGAAAAGGGAGGAAAGAAGAGAGAGAGAGGGAACTGTAAATAACATGATGCCATTACCACAAAAAACTGTGCAAAAAAAAATTGTTTGCTTATAGCTTCGGAGAAAAACCACAAAAAAGCATTTTAAAAACGATTTAGACAAGAGTTCCATTATATACTCGTCGCTTGTTGCGTTTCATTTCATCGGTAGTTAATCTACGATTATGTAGTAGTTTTGCCAAGATGGAAAAAAAAATCAAAGTATACATATGTAGAATCTTCCCAAATAGTTATTAATAAGAAGCTTTCTGTCTGCTTAGAGACCAAAAATATTTTTTTTTTCTTTTTGAAAAGATAATTTTACCGTTTTATTCGACGATGACCCTAAAACTACAGTTTAATTAATCATAGAATAGCAATTAGTTTAATCTTGAATTAAAGTAGAAAATTTATCACTTATAAAAAGAGATAAAATTACCAATACTTACTGGGAAGGCTAAAGTGTATCAATTAAGAAATAAAACAGAAAGTACATTATTTAATAAATAATTAATGTGTTTCAATAAGTACATGACTGCTACTTGGATAATAGTTTTATTTAGAAAGCTAATTGAAAAGTACTTGTACTCAATTTTAGTAAAACAGTAATATATTTATGATAATATATGATAATTATATATTATCTTTTAGGAACTTAAGTGTCTAAAGCACATAATCATTATTGTGACAAAGGGAATTAGAGTTTCAAAATGATTAATTACATAAGTTTTATATTCAAAGAATTTGTGAGTAATCAACAGCTTCAAATTTTTTAATAAAAGTT
Source organism: Trichonephila inaurata madagascariensis (assembly GCA_019973955.1). Classification (NCBI taxonomy): domain Eukaryota; kingdom Metazoa; phylum Arthropoda; class Arachnida; order Araneae; family Nephilidae; genus Trichonephila; species Trichonephila inaurata. The sequence continues at coordinate 257,037 of BMAV01015614.1, read as the reverse complement.
AATTTGTAATACTCTTATAATGCATACACATATATTTTTTTTTAAGTAAATGTTTCTCATTTTCTAAATAACATTTTACATTCTTACAGATAATCGAGCACAGCATGATGTATTGTAATGAAGAACACATCCAAACCTAACATTTTTTAATCATCATTTTAAAACATCTATAACGCTTTGCTAAATATTTTTTCATGTGATATGTTATTATTTTTTTTTATATAAAAACGAATAAAAATCCCACATTTCAACTCTTATGTAATGTAATCACATACCATTATGAAAAAGATTCAAAACTCCTTGGCAAAATTCAGTATTTATGAGGGCATTAAGCGATCACATATATCTTAGCGTGAATTCTGTGTTCAGTTAACCAGTGTAAAAGTATCGAGTAATCGGCAATACAATTACTCTTTCATAAAAACAATACACGGTCGAATTGTAGGAGTAATTTTATAGAGTGAATGAATGAAACAAAATCAATAATTTCAATGAAATTGAAAGCAACTTCTTTCCTATTTTTGTGTTAAAAACAAAAAGATACAGAAACGCAGTTTTTTGTATGGGCGTGTCTAGCGCCTAAGAAACCATTAGAGAAAGGAAAGAAACCAATTTCCTTTACTAATAGTATTGCTGTAGAACACGATTTCCGTTACTTAAGTACTTATTCTAAATATATATAGACAAATCGCTGTATAAAATCTTACTACTGTATTTAAAGAGATTGTGTGTTCATTATCGAAAATTGGGTTCGATAGAGCTTAATGCTATCTCGAGGGAAATCTAAAAATTTGTGTAAATGCGTTTTTAGAAGCCGAAAGTATAATAATGCAAGTTGCTATGGACACAAGTTATCCGATTTGCTCTTTTTTTAGTTATCTTGCATTCATATTTATGACATTAAAATGAGCATTACATTTATTCGGTTTCATTTTAAAGTAGCGTATAAAAAAGATCACATATACAGGTAGCAGTGCACGCACGCATTTTATAGTACGTTTTTAGGAAAATATTAGAAGGAAAAAAATTAAATATCAAACATTTATTTTTTTAAACTAATATATATTTTTAAAAATTTGAAAATTAAACTGTTTTTTTTTTCACCTATAAAAATAGAAAATTTTAATTTTGTTTCGTTTGCTCTAAATTATTTATCATACTTTAAACGTTAAAGACACACTGTGCTCATAATAAATATTTCCAGAGCTTGCAACATAAACATAGTTCTTAAATTTAAAACCTGATGCGTGTATTATTATTTAAATTTTAGAATGTTGTTTAATATTTGTGTTTTATTAATTATATTAGTCATTCTCATAACATTCCATTAGAATTGTTGGGTGTTTTGTAATTACACAAGCAGTTATTGTAGTAATATATTTTTGACGATTAACTTTAACTTTTTTTGGACTAAAGACATTTTCATTTTTTTTTTAAATTATCAAATACGAATGTGAAATTTTGTTAAATTTGTAAACTTTAGGTTATAAAAAATTACTATTATATCAATTTTTAGTAACTAATATAATTATTGCACGCTCAGTATACCGGATTCATGCTTTGGACAATTTTTAGAAATAACTACATGAGCATTTCAATTTTTAAAAAATATAACGTATTAAATAATATAAAGCTTAAACCAAATAATTTACAATACTTTGTTTTGTATTTTGATAAAAATAAAACTTTAACTATTGTAAATATGTAGAAAGGTATACTTTTACAAACACTTTTACAATAAAAAGTGTATATAAATCATAAGATGTTCAACTGTATTTAAATTACAACTATACAAATATTATAATCTACAACTGTTTACATAATTTTCAGTAAGAAATTCAAAATAGTTTGGTGAATCATTTTACAACCAACAGAATATTGAGGTTGAAAATATAATATTCCTTTATAAAAAAAGGATAAACAAAATATTTTCTTGATGATTTTATCAAATGCAGCTATTTACAAAAATAAATAATTTTTCAACTTTTTATTTTAAAACATTAATTTAAAAATCCATTCGAATATTTTAAGCAGTTTTATAAATCTCTTTTAAAAATATAACAGAGTTACATTTAAAATATTGCAAGAGTTTACACAGAAGTGAATTTTTAAGATAAAAGTTAATTCTTCGTCATTTTGGCTTACATGCATCCGAACTCATATTGCACGTTTTCTATTTCATTTTTCGTAAGTTAACGCTTACGGCACGTAAGAATTTTATATTTCGAACGGGGTAAGGAGAAAAAAAAAACGGCACCGTAACACAAAGCATCGTAAATTCAAAGCCATCCGATACGTGAGCAAATTTCCGAAGTCGGGACGGACATTTATTTATTTTGATTTCCCTTTCACCAGCACTTCACTTTCCCATTTCCTTTTTACCATTCTTTTTCCTTCTTCTTCTCATTTCGGGGGTGCATTTTTATTTTATTTTCATCTTCGAATGAGCGAACGAGCACAAAATAAATACAAATGACCCCGTTCTAGAGTCGATTGCAAAAGAGAACAAGTCTGAGCCATCTCAAAGCATTGTATGCCTTAGGGACAGGTTGGAAATGTAACTGCTCTTTACGGTTTAAGATGGGATTCCTTTATCTGTATCTCTTGCCTTCCCCCAAAGGATATCTTTTAAGGGATTATTATATCCGCGGTACAAAGGATGCGAAATAAATAAATAACTGTCTCGGCTTGAATTTGATCGGTAATGCAAAAATGAAAAAGTAAGATAGAGGGGGAAAACACTGCATTATACATATATGAAATAGCTTTTGCAGAAACACGATTCGATATGTATACTATGGTAACAAAGTTTAATGGACATTTTTGTCTTTGGAGGAGGTAAGTCGCGTTGGGTATAGTTTTATTTTTGTTTTATTTTAAGCATGGATTTCACTGTAAAAGCATAAATCTATCGAAATGTTTTGAAACTAATGCACATTTTGGGGGGAAACTTTATGCTTACGTAAGAGGATTACTCTTGCTATTTACGGGAAAAATCTGCGTTTTCCATTTACTTTGAGACAAAATGAACAGGTTTCGAGTTTCTCTAAATATAATTTAATCAATGCAAGCTATGCTAATTAATACATGCTTTCGTTAATTGTCAACAGTTTTAATTAATAAAGTGAGAGAAAATACCGAAATTAGCGAGCACAGCTTATACAAATAGAATAATTATTTAATTATGGAGACTGAAAATTAACACGCAATAAACTAGCATACGATTCATATAAACTTGTTTCAGTCTTAAAATTATCATAATAAGATATTTTAAACATAAAATAAAACATGACATTTAATAAAATTTTATTACTTGAAAAGTGTTTAATGATATAATAACAAATTGCTTATGAAACAGAAGTTATAATCGTAACTGGATTGTAGTAAATAAGTTCTACTTTAATTTGAAAATTTAACTGCTGAATTTTTTGTCTAAACACAGAGCAAATAAAAAATAATTTATTAACGGAAAAGTCATGTAAGACGTCAGGGAATAAATGTCTGTATATCATATTTCAACGAGTTGACGTAGCTTTGCGACAATTTAAAAACAGGTAGATGACAGTTAAAACCGCTTTCAACCAAATAGTTTCAATGTATTTTAAAGTATAATAAAGCATTAGTTTTAATATATTTATTTTAAGAAAATAATAGTATATAAAACAATAAAGTTTTAAATTTACATAAAAAATTTTATTTTTATAAACTTTATAGGAATCATTACCAAACATTCAATTTATCTGAGTAAATTACAAAATACTTTAACATGCCCAAACTAATGGATAAGTTATATGTTGCAATCCAGGGAACATTAAGATACATAAGGAAAAAATAACTAAAAATATCGTAGCTGAATTTTTAAAAACTTAGTATAATTATGCATATGAACCATATAATTCGCCATTGAAAAAAATTCAATCAACTTACCAATTCGCTCAATAATAGCAGTAAATATATTTTGGAACAAAAATATTAAAATAACTTATACAAAGCAATCAATCTTCTATTACTATGTTTTATTAGCATAGCAATACATATTCCGCTTTCAGAGAACAAAAAAAAGGGTCAATTTAGGTTATGCTTATTAATTTATGCAGTTATTCTGTCTAATAAGGTGATGTTCAGTATTGTTTTTGTTTTTTTAATTTAAATTTCTTATTATTTCGTGTTAACTTTTTCTCACCTTTGTTTTAGTATGCATTATTTAATCTAGAGGTACTTATGTAATTCAGGAGAGTGTAATATATATTTATCTGAATCAGGAGGTATAGCAAAACTACAAATGAAAAATTGTGGGTGAAATGATGATTGAATAAAAATTGATATTTCTATGAACAATGCAATTTTACGCATATTCCATGCAACTTTTTTACAAAAGGTAAAATGTCTGCTTGATATGAAATATAGTTAATAGTGTATGAAAAAAAATAATTAAAAATTACGAACAATGCATGTATTAAGATATATATTACAAAGAAAAGTATATTTGAAACGAAGGTAAATATTAAAAACACACACACGCATACAGCCACGTTATTTGCACACTGTGCAACTTGTTAGATATTGGACCAATTGTCTGGCAATAAGTCTGGTAAGTTTGAAATTTTTCTTCGTATTAGCAACTAGTTCTAATTTAAACGGAATTACTAAATGTTTGGGTTATGTTTGGATTGTCGTGTTACCCTTCACCAAACACAGCTAGCTAAGCGGGATTAAAATTTAATGCAATATTTTTTTTTAAATAATAACTTATACAAATCTTAATGTTTAATTATTTTAACAAATTATTTGTTTGTTTAGCATCCTAACAGTTGAAATGCATTAATCTAGCAATTAAATAATTTTTTGAATTAATTCTAATTTCAAATTAATTAATTTTGAACTGTTCCTTTGTTATAGAAAATAAATACAAACTGATCTGATTGGTACGGTTTTTTATTAAATAAAAATAATATAGAAATGCAAAACTTTAAAAAGCAGAGAAAATTCAGTATTTAAATCAGTATTACTTATGTATTCAAAAAAGTAATGATATCAAAAACGTATCTTTCGTAAATACTTATTTATGTTTACCTAAGCAAAAAAAAAATTATTCATGTTATGTTAAAAGTACCAATTATATTAATGGATCATTCGGAAAATGCTCCTTAAGTAATCTTTTTCAGTTTATATATAATATTTTTTTTCAAGAAACGTGATACTTTATTTATATATACACTCTATAACCAAAAAAAAAAAAAAAAAACCGACGCACCGAAATCGAGTTGTCTGATAGAGACAAAAATTGGTGGGTAGAAAGATAATGTATAGAATAGAAAATGATAAAAATTTCAGAAAAAATTGAATGATTTATTTCAGAATTACATAGTTACAAAGGAACAAGCTCAATAAGGTATTGACCCAACCTGGCAAGATGTAAGCAGCCACACTACGTGGCATAGATTCATAAGGCACTCTGATGGTCTCCTGCAGTGTTTCTTGCCCAATTTGCTTCAATTGTCAGGCCAGGGGATCAACAGTCTTCTTCCCTTTATATCCCAGCCATGCTAGATTGGAGAGATATCTGACGATCTGGATGGTCAAGGAAGTAGTTGACAAAGCTGTAAGGCAGTTCATAGTAACACGTATCGTATGTGGTCTGGCATTATCTTGCTGAAAATAAAGCCAGGGTACTGCAAAGGAATTGTAGCAAAACAGTTCTCAGAATGTTGTCGACGTACAGCTGTGCTGTAAATGTGCCTCTAATGACGCCCAAAGGGGTCCAGCTGTCCCCCAGAAGAAATGGCACCCCAGACCATAACTCCTTGTTGAGGGCTTGTGTGGCGTGCAATAGTGAAAGCAGAATCGGCAAGATGCCCTATGCGTCTTCAGATAAGTATTGGATGATTGTCAGGACACAGTTGAAAGTGGGATTCGTCGCTAAACACTATACGTCCCCAGTTAGCATGACTCCAACCTGATCCAGTCAAGCACCACTGTAATCTGGCTCGACAGTGTGCAGGCGGGAGCGGCGGTCGGTACGAGGATAATTGTCGCTCGTTTAGCCGTCTGTGACTGATCATGATGTCACACGTCTGATGGTTGATAACGATGCATCAAGCGCTGTGACAGCTGATCAGACAGTCAATCTGTCCTCTCGAAATGTTGTGGCTTTAGGCTGACCGCTACTATCAAGACGCTGAAATCTGCCACTGTTCACCCATTCTTGCCAGCATCTTCTAATAGCCACAACGCTTCGATCCATATAACGAGCGTTTCTCCGATTTGCCCACCCAGCCTCTTTCAATCCAATCATACGTCCTTTTCAAACTCTGATAGTTGCTTGTAATAAGCACAAATCCTGCGGCGAGGGATTTTTTCAGTCGTTGAAAGGTATCCTAAATCTCAGAAATCTTGACCATCAGATTGAGAATCGTTTCTTATAAACACCTGCCGAGAGCGCAGTTCCGATGCGCTGTAGCTCCCGCTGTTCATTCATTGGGCATCAAATTTTAATCATTTGCATGTTCTGTACTTTGCATGCGAAATTTTATTACAATTGGGTAACTCCTTCTTGGTGCGTCGTTTTTTTTTTCTCGTTATAGAGTGTGTATACATGTACATATATATATAAATATAAATTCATGTTAATTTCATCTTAAAAGCTTTTGAATTTGTAATTATCCTGACTCTCCAAGACTGTATCGTAAATAATTAACCGTTAGCTTATTCGTAAATTTATAGTAAATTAGTAGTAAATTAATAGTAAATTAATAGTAAATTTCAAACTGCAAAATTATGTATTCAGCGCGTGTTTTTCAATTATTTCTTACGTAACCACCTCATCCGATATCTGTCCACCAATCACAATATCTGTCCATGGAAGTCATGTGAGTTTTTGAGCTTTTATATGAAACACATAACAGAACTTCCAAAACTGATGACTTCCGTAGACGTATCTTGTGATTGGTGGACAATAATCGTAGCTGGTGATTACAAAAGGAAAAATTTTAAAAACGCTGTGTAAAGAATTCTGCAGTGTAAAAGTTACGATTACATCCCATAAGGCGGGTAAGCTAACAGTTAATTATTTACGTGACAGTCCTGGAGGGTCAAGACCATTACAATTTAAAAAGCTTTTAAGATGAAATTAACGTAAATTATTACATATATGTAACCAAGAGCTTAATAAATAGCGAATAATTAATAGCGAAAGACATAAATACTAATTTGATTGAGACAGATTATGAAGTGTTTAGTTTCAAGATTGTAACTTATGCTAATTATTTTACAAAATTCGAAAGTTTCTGGAAGTAAAATGTGTTGAAAAAATTACGTAAAAAGACCTTAAAGAGGTAACAATCCAAATTTCGCGAACAACAAGAAAATTAATCCTCGATGTTCCTTTTAATTAAAATTTTTTTCAGCAAATTCCTTCGTCTAACTTCCGAGTTGATAACAAATACCTTTTAAAATGTAACCAAGTACTTATTTTCTTTAATTATGTCTTGAATTTTAGCAGCCTCAAGCAAAAAATAAATCCTTAATTAGTTTTGTTATCGCATTACAGCAGTTCCTAAGTAATCCAAGTTGCATTTTTTTCAAATTTTTTCTTCTAATTTCTTCTTTAAGACGCATACTTTCTCCAACACATTTTTTTTTGTTTCTTGGATGTAATTAAATACTTAAAATAGCTGACAGCCGTCTTTTCTTTTTAATTAATATGAGAATAGTTCATTTGAAACTAATTTTAATAGTTTATTAAAAACTTCAATAAAATGTTCATCTTGACTTGCGGTGTCACATAAACAAAAACCAAACTATGCGGTGACTTGTAAAGAAAATTATTGAGTGTTTTATGAAAATTCATTTCGATTCTTACATTTCTTAAAAAATAAGCGAAGTCCTTCAGTCAAAATAATCTTTTCCTAAAGAGTTCAGAATTATTACTTGGTATTATGTGAAGTAAAAGAGTTTTTGCAAGTAATCTAAATCAGTAACATGAAAAAAAAATCGAAGTTCTTACTGTAATACTGAAAGATTAGTTGGCCTCAAATGGTTTTAATTAAAAATATGAGATGGCATTTTAGTTTTTTCGAATTAAAATAGTTCATATTATTCGATTCTTTTAATTCCCACATTTCGTGTTAATTCAATTTTTTTTATTTATTTTATTCATTCATTCATTTATTTATTTTTAATTTTACCAAGTATCTTAAGATTTTCAGATATTTTATAAGATATTTCCTTCACTTTGCAATTTAAATATAAAACTAAAAATGTCTTTTAAAAAACAATATATAAATAGTTATTGAGATACTTGTTAATGTGCATTGTTTGCGAGTGAGAAATAAAACTAAATTGAGGCATCTCAAATACTTTGCATCACGAAGGGCCAGCAGAAATATATTTTTGTACAGATAATATAATTATATGAAACATTATTTGACCATATTATTTTTACTTTTAAAAAAAAATGTTTTACTTTTTTGCTTTCAAATCATACGCAGTTATTGGTATCGGAAGTACAGAGTCCAACAATGGAAAATGTGAGGGAAGTTGAGGAGTCTGACATTTACAAATATTTAAGCTTCAAAATACTGAAAACTTCAAGATGAAAATACTTCCATAACTGTAAACATTTGCAGTTAAAAAGAATCAGGCTCATTAAAGGTCTAGTTGTACTGGTATTTCTCTTGAATCAGCCGAGTAAGTAAGTACGTGATCCCGATATACAAAATGGAAGAACATGAAGATCGAGCTACATAAATACGCAGAGACTGCGTAGTTAAACACACACATGTTACAGAAATATTCTAAAATGAAGTCGAATTTCTCATGACAGTACGACAAAATTGGTATCATTCTTGATGGTTTACACGGGTCTAAATTTTCATCCTCATGGAATAATTAGTTTACTTAATTTACATTAAATAAAGTTTCACTGTCAATGTCGATTTCTTACGTTACTGATTTATCACCATAACAATAACAGTGCAGTGATATGTCAGCAAAATCAAATGAAATCAAATGAAAAAAAACCTCAATTCTTATCTAAAGCATACATTTTTTTTTCTAAACTTACAAGTAAATTAAGAATTGATAAAGTATTCCCTCATTCGATTAGCCACTAATCCATTCATTCAAAATTCATAGTTTCTGAAAAGAATATTTTCTAAGACATAAATCAGTTCCTTTGAAAAAAAATCAATATATTTGATGATTATTGTTGTCGTAATCATTAATTTTTCAATTTCTCTGGAAATGTCTTTGTGAGCCTTAAAAGTAACAAGTTTAAACAGACGTATATCAGAAACTTACCAATCAACATCGTCACAACAGACTTATTCTCTTACGTTTTAAGTCATTTACTTTGAAATGTATCATTTATTTCATTTTTT
>BMAV01015614.1:211101-229615 GCA_019973955.1 Trichonephila inaurata madagascariensis | reverse complement strand
TATATATATATATATATATATATATATATATATATATATGAAAATTACACATGCATAGACTACATGAAAGCTTATTTAGCAGAATCATTTTACGGCAGAGAATTGAAAGTGAAAAATAGCCTTAAGATAAAAATTCTCGAAGCATTCAGGAAAGGCAGAGCGAGTTAACTTTTATCCTATAATTTTGTACAGTGGTGTTGAGATCCTCAGAGACTTGTTACGTATGCCACATCTGGCACGTGTACCATAGGTTGCCGACTGCCTGGTCTATATTATGCAACTAATTTATAAACTTAAAAATGCCAATTTACATCGTACAGAAGAGTTAATAAAAAGACGAAATTCCACTACGAAACACTATATTTAAATGTCGACTGCTTAGCATTACCATCCCCAGGTTAAAATGAGCTAAAATTAATAAAGTTGTTAATTATAATATTAATAATTTAACCAATTTAATAAAGAACCAAGAAAAGCAAAATTTTCTGTAACGTTCTACCTAACATCTGTTTGGCAGCATCTAATTACAAGTCTACTATCTGTAAAAGAATCTACAAGGAGAATCTTTTTAAAAGGACTAACTTCATTAGATTTCAGATAAGTTGTTCACTGGAGTACTTTTTGGACAATTTAGCTTTAATAAAGAACATGAAGGATATGATTAACTTCTTAATGAGCATCTGGCAATTTTCAAAAGTCCTCATTACGGTGGGATACATTTTATCTTTCAGGGAATCACCTACTTCCCTTGGAACTTCGTTTTTTTTTTTACTTAATAGGTTGTTATTCTTTGAAAACAATTTCTTAAAAGACATTCGAGAGTGACAGTGAGAGTTGCTTTATTTCAAGGGAAAGGTATTATTACCCAAAGTTTATAAATTAATTAATTAATAATGAATCTAATGAAAAATTTCGCATTTTTAATTGAAAATTTCAATACTGAGGACTTAAGGTGAAAGAAAAATTTATCCAGTATACATTTAAAAATAATGTCTTATATCTTAATGAATATGCTATGCTTTTTTATGCAATTAACTATATACATTTTTTTTTCTATTTACCATAAATATTCTATTTTGAATCATTATCACTTCAAGACATTTTCGCTTTGCTAATATCTTCGATTATTAGGTGGACATCCTCCAGTAATTGAACTTATTATCAGCTTTCATTTTTATCCAAAATTGACGCTGTAAGCTGTTTTCATTTTATTTTTCTTTAAATTTCGAATAAAAGGTGTTGGGGCATTTTTCGAAATATTTTAAATTTAGAGTATTGGTAGTTTTTTTAAACTAATGTATGTGCACTCTGAAAATAATATAACCATTTAAAATAGGTACATAAATAGACTTGTTGATAATAATATTAAGAAGAAAAATCAAACGAATAACTTCGGAAAAATACTTTCAATACATAATTATTTGTGTACGTAATAATATCAAAAAAAAATTGTAAAAAAATGTGCAAAAAATTATGGTATTCGTAAGGATTTCTTCAAATAGTAAATGCAAAAAAAAAAAGATACAACTTTTTTTTTTAAATAAACGATGGTTATTATCATACTAAAACCTTCATGGAAAGACAAATAACAGCATTTGTCTATTATATTTCAATTTATTCCTATTTGTATGGTATTTAGTATATGGAAGAAAAACTGTAACAGTTTGGTCACTCTAAATGAAATGGTCACTCACCATTTTTCTTCAACACGTAATAATTTTTAATTTATGTAATGTACTAGAAAGCTCTTTTAAAAATTACTAGGAAGAATTTGTATCGCAAAAAAATTCAAGGGCGATTTATGATACTCCTTGTTTTAAAATATACTCTATTCATTAACAAAATAATGGTAGTTGAAATTCTAACATTCATTGATTTTTCAGCTGTTTCAGTTATTTATTGACATTAAATGAATTACAGTTATATTGTAAAATTATTATTCCTGCAATTTTTTGTATAAAACATCATTAACTGTTGAAAATGATTTAGAATATAAACATATCCAAAATTAGTACCAGAGATTAATTACTTTCATTTCAATACCAGCCGTCAATTTTACACAAAGCTAAGTAATTCCTTAAACAAAGTGATTGAAAAGGACTTATTAAAACGGAGTTATATTAAAAATCTCTGACTTTTCTTTCCAAAGAATGAATGACGAGAAACCTTTAGAAAATGACATTTTTAAAACTTTTCAGAAAAGATTAATCTTTCCGATTTCTCATTGCGCATAGGTTTCATTTTATCCTTTTCCAGTCATCGACTTTTCAAATTAAACTTCCGTTTTAAAATCTTGGTTTCATCAAACAATTTTTTCAAAAGAAAATGTTCATTTCCTCTATTTTATTCTAGTAATTATAAGCTTGAAATGAGACCTAAGGAGTTAACATTTCTAAAGGATTTTTCTGTACAAAATCCTTGTATTACTACATAAAATACACGCAATAATACTCTTAATTAGCTCTCAGTTTTAAAATAGGAAATGTATAATTTGAAAGAAAGTGTTATATTTATCTTTAAATGCACTTTTTCCAGCATGAGTTATTTATGCACGACTTTGTTTGCATGTGTGGAAAATATATATATTATAATTAAACTTATTTAATTTTTTTCTCTTATTTTTTTATTTCTGATCGCGGATTACAAGACAGCTGGAAACAAAATGAGAAACAGCTAATATTGACAAAAAACAAGAAATAAAAATAACAAAAAAGAAGAAAATAAATACAAGTCCACAGTATAGCCCAGGGAAACTCAACCTCCCCCTCGCCCGGGCCGCTTACACAAGATAGGTATTTCACGCGAGCCGCATACATACGACATGTATTTCATGCGGGTAGTGGAAAAAGGAAACTATAAGACCAAAGCAACATTGACAAAATTGATCAAACTATTAAAACTCATGTTTGGCTTTTATTTTAATACTATATTAAATTTTCTATCAAACACCCACACAAAAATATTTATTTTTATGAATTTTTACTGAGTTTTGGGTAGGATAATTTTTATTCTTTTTCATCTATGATCAAGCCTCTTGCTTACACTCTACTATTAAAAAACAAATCGATAGCAAAATTGATATATATTGATTGCTTGAATGATAGAATTTCCTGTTAAATTTTTTGTACATTGTTCTCTAATAATTGAATTTCTTAGTGATATGGGCCATGACCGGGTCACTCAAAAAGGACGGCGAGTATCACTGGTATAGTGTATAAATCACTCATTTTGTGTCTGACCTCCCAATATCTGCTTCACAGGGATCCAGAGCTGAGTGCAAGGCCAAATGAATGGCGTCTATTTCTTCAACGGACTCACACAGTTTACGAAGGGGACTCTGGGCAACGCCTAACATGTTTGGATATGCAGTGGCGATTCGAAAATCGGCCACAGCTCTATCTCGTGGCCATTTTGGAATATGAAGGAATTTGTTAAACCCCACTTTTTGATTATTCTTTTGGATGAATTTCAACCAGAAGGGTTCTCTGTAGTAGTTATTTATGATTCTTTTGGCACTATAAAAAGGAACTGTATTGTTAGAAGTTTAAAAGATTGAAGTCCCCTTCTTCGCAATCGGCATTTTCATTCCCATCAATGGCACAGTGTGATGGAAACCATTGCATTGCACCCCACCCCTGACAAAAACTTTTTTTTAGGGAGTGCAACGTAGTTCCACCTCCTCGTTGGTGCACCTCGGAAAGGTAAATCATTACGAATAAGGGATCTACTACGTCGGCATGCGTCGTCCCTTCAGTGCTCGTCTCTATATGATCTTATTTAAAGTAATGACTTCTACATCAAAATAGGTTTTCACCAATATAAACTAGCAGGAAATATACAAGCTAGTTGTATATAAATTTAAATCAATATGTACTGTGTATTATTCCTGAAGAGACATTTTAATTAAAATTCAGAATACAATAGTTGTTCTTAAAATTAAATTCAAATACAGCATCTTGCGTAACAAATATCCTTTTAAGAGTCAGCTCACACGAATGTAAAGATTAGACATCTTATACGTTTTTGCTTCCGAAAATGTTTTACGTAAAATCGCCCGAATTGAACGATCAAGTAGGTTTGCAGGAATTGTAAGCTACCACACTTTTTCTGAACAGATGGAGGCTTATTTTATATAACACTATTTCAAAAGCAAAAACGTATAAGAAGTCTAACCCGCACAATCATGTGAACTGAGCCTTACCAGGTATATCCCGTTAAATTTAGAAATAAGTATTGGGTATAATTTAGGTAATCATCAGATTAACCAAGCATTTCCATTATACGTACAACTTTTATTTCTCACACAACTGAGTTAATCTGCATATTATATAAATTACTTGCACATTATTTGTAAGCTCTCGTTAAAGTGAAAAAAAAGTTGTTTTTTTTTCGGCCAAATATCAGTAACATATCTATACACATAAATTAATATATTTGGTTATTTTGTATGCAGTAAAGCTTTTCTTTTAATTATTTGTCACCCCTGTTTTTTTATAAGTCAATGTACACAGAAAATTGAGAATCTCTACTTTTCACATAACCCAAGTGTCTGCAAACTTTAAAGAAGAAAGAACCAAATTGTAAGGGAAGCAAAACTAAGATATAGGAGTCATTTATGTGCATAAAAGGAGGGGGGCTGGTAGCAGTCCCGCGATCAAAATTGTCGTGTTCCAATCAATAGTTTTTACAATGTTTAAATAATTTTTTTTACTCTAAGTAATATTTTGCATTGATTCCAAATTTAAGAACTATCAAAGATATTTTAATTTATGTGACTCAGTGGAAGAACAAGCATTGTTCAAATTTCAAAACATCGGGAATTAAATTTTTCCAAGTTTCGTGAACAAGTATCCTTACCAATATTGCTATAAGTGTTTTAATCAAAAAGTTCATGTTTGCCCTAACAATAAAATTTGACTTTAATTGCTCGTTTAAGGTATCCGACTAGGTTCGCAACCGTGATTTTAAAAAAGCGTATAAATGGATAATTTCCATGATATTTAGTGTCACTTAGATTAGAATACATGTATAAAATTGTTTTAAGGACATTATAACAAAAAAATTATTTAAATACAATATTTTGGCAAAAAAATTAACTTAGAATAATATTTTTTCAAAACGTTCTCCTTTTATAAAAAATGCTTCTATAATAATAATATTGTGTGTGTGTGTATGTGTGTGTGCTTATATAAAGTAAAGACTTCTCCAGAGAGTTTGAAATAAGATTTTTGAAGAATTCACATTATTTTCAGAGTTACCATCAATTGAAAAAATTATTGGCGTTTTTTTCTTAAAATTTCTCCATCTGTTGTAGTAAAATATGAATGAATCCACTTCTAAGTTATATATTTAGAAAATTCTAGTTCAGCCTCTATACAGATGTCTTAGCCACATATACAGGCAAAATATTATTATAATAAAAGCATTTTTCATAAAAGGTGAATGTTTTAAAAATTGGTCATTCTATGTTAATTTTTTTGTCAAAATACTGTGCTTAAATAATTTTTTATTGTAATAATATTCTTAAAACAATTTTATATACGTTTTCTAATCTAAGTGACACTAAATTTCATAGATATTACTCATTTATACGCTTTTGCAAAATCAATGATCCGAATGTAGTCGGATACCTTAAAGTCCTTTCAATACTATTTTATTAACTGTTCAATATGTCATAATATATGCAATGTGGTGATGTCGCTACTGTTGTGGTCTAAAGAACATCTCTCGTACAGTCATAAGTGTGCTCTCGGAATTATATATGAAAACAAGCAAACATTACTGGAAATCCCTTTAGCTTTCCATGTTGGCTTTTTTTACCAATTAATTGGACTTATACTGTTTTAGCACTTACTCGAATATTTTCTCTTATTCTCAATACACTTTGTTAAAGAAAAACAATTTAATACAGAGGTAACTATTTTAAAGCAATTAAATATGTGTGTAAAAACAAGTAAATTCTTAGATAATTACAAAGAAAAAAAGAAAAGATTTTTTAGTAGATAATAATAATTTTTAATGCATATAGGAATAAGTTTCAAAAGAGCCGTAACCGTCTGTGGAAAGAACCGTATTCGCCTTGCGAGCCGCGGTTAGTTGACTTTAGACTAACCTCTATTTAGGAACAATACATAATACGGTGAGAACTGTTTTCTGACACTTTAGATATTGATAATATTCTCAAATTACCTGACAGTCAGTTTAATCATTTAATTAATTAAATAAAACTAAATAGTAAATTTAATTAATTCTAATTTTTTTAACCCTATCTCTTTCACAAAACCTTGATGAATTTCGGTAATGTACACCAAACACATCTTACAGCTTGCATTCTAATACAGGAGGTTAAGCACATCAGAATATATTAATGAAATTTAACTACTATTACATCCAGATGAAATAAAACAGCACAAAAAATATTTTAACTTAATAAATACTTTACTCAATGCAATACGGTCTAGATTTGTTTTTCTTTTTCGCTACTTTTAAAGGAACTTTAATCAAATTTTACTTGAAAAGCAATCCTACCACTTATATTCGGAAACTCCTACTTGAGTGCAAATAAGAATTAGGTAACTCTAACAGTATAAAAATAACACACAACAGTTCTTTGGAAACAAAATTTAGTTTTGAAGGAGTTAGTACTTTGATATAATTACAAGACACTAAAACGTGAAGCAAGTTAAAGACACATTTAATTAAACAGGATTTATAAACTAAAGCTAGATCGTTTGTTGTGAAATGGGAAGTTCATAAGAATTTCCCAAAGAATCCAACATTTCGAGAGAAAAAAAAAATGTTGAATAATTACCTTAAGTTTAATAGATGCAAACTAATTTATTTTGCCTTTAATTGTGTTAGGGAAGACTTTTAAAAGGATTTACACTATTGTAAGAAATAAATGCTATTGGATAAAATTATTCGCTTTTACTACTATAAAAATCTATGTTATTTTTTCTCCCTAAATAATAAAGAATTGACGAGATGAATAGCTAAAAAAGGAAAAAAAAAAAAAAAAAAAAAAACTATGAAGACAAATCTAACAATAAGCATGAAAACTCAAATTTCTGTAATGCGAAAAAGAATTAGAAATAAAATAAAATATCATTCTATTGTAGTCTAACAATGAAAAATGCTTGTTGTCAACTCGCATTTATTTTATTTTAGTTGTGATTTCCTTTTAAATTTAAACAAATGTGGTTGTCTTTTATTTCCCTTTTATACATCGTAGTAAGTAAAAAATTTACAGAATTGCACAAAAACGTGTTATTTATGTATTGTTGTTCTTTCAAATACCTATTTCCGATTTATTTTTAGTTTAATTTATGTCATTTATAATAAAAATCTGTTGTAATCTCGGGGCCCCGGGGGGGGGGGGTTCCTCCCTTACGTTTTACATTTCTTTTAACCAATTTCCAATGGAAGCTCAGATTTAAATGCATCATTTGATACATTCTTCTTTTTTTCTTCATTCTTCTTTAACCATGTTAATTTGTTGAAACCTCGTTTGGAATCAACTATGCGATTAATTATATTACAATTTAATTGCATTTTTTTTTTCTAATCAAGGGAGAAATTTTTAAGTAACCTTTGACAATTTTTTTTTCTTTTCTAATCGGTTTTATTTAATGCAAAGAAGTTTTTGAATTATAAAAGAAAGCTATTTAATAAAATACTAATTACAAGACAAATTGTAAAATATGTAATGAATGGTGAAATATCTGGTGTTTATAATAGAAATAAAAATAAATAATGCAAATAATTGTGAGTATTTATTATATTTTTTCCTCTTACTTATAATTCCTAGCTAAAATAATTTTTTTAAATACTTTAATTTTTGTATTTAGATTTTAAAAAGTAATATTTGTTTTATTTAACACAATTATCCATTTATTTTTGCACATTTGACCAACATTACTTAACAAAAATAACAATTTATTTACATTTCTGATAATTTAGGAATTTCATAGAATCCAGTTAAAAATGAGTGTTTTAAAAAGTTAATTAAAAATGAATGATGTAAAAAATGTGTGGCCATATTTACATAAAGGTCTGACATATAAATAAATAAACTAAAGTTCATTATACTAAAAATCTCCTTTTTTTATTTGATAATCCCTGTTCAGAAGTAATTAGCATAAAATCTAACTCAATAACTTTTTATACTCGAACATATTATTGCGTGTGCTTGACTGTTTTTAAAAATGTAATATTAAAATATATTCGCACTTAAAAGATGATTGACAACTACTTCTGAAAACTCAATTAAAAAGTACTATTTTTTTGTTTTTGAATAAAATCAAATTGTTATACTTTTTTTTAAAAAAAAAAACTTGAAAATATTTAAAGAAAACATATCCCGACGATTACAAATGTTACAAACGAAAATTAAAGATATTCAATGTAAGAAACAATATGTTGCAAAAATAAATTTTATTTTGACTTTTGATTTATTTTATCGCTTTTTCTTCATTTTGTTGATAAAATCATAAAAAGATTCAAAGAAAGAAAACTATTTATTTTACTTAATTTTATGCTGAAACGATTTCATGAGGATCTGAAACAAATTATCTAGTTTCCATCAGACATGAAAGTAATAATCCCAAAATTGTAATAATAATGTACAGTTCAGTGCATCTTATGCTAAATATGTTTCTCTTGAAAAAGCAAAACTAATTGATTCTATTAGTTCATATCTTTCTTGTAATTGAATTTTTCATTACAAATGCTCGCTATTTGACATTTCAAAAATCTAATTTTAATATCCATATCTAGCTTTAAAAGTGTTTAGGGGAAATTTCTGACAGGGTTTCTCAGTTATTGTAAGAATGAGAATTTGGATAAATTGAAATATTAATATGATTTGAGCAAATGCGTTTTATGATTAGATTGTGTTTTTTTTTTTTACATTTCTCTCATACATTAATAAATTTGAAAAAAATTGGGCATCTTATTCCTATTTCAAGAATAATCTATTTTTGAAATGAAGGTAGAATGAGAAAATTACGTTCTCAAAGGTAAATTTAAATCAAAAATGACTCTTTGTCACATTAGCATAAAATATTGAAAAAGAAAATTGCTTGAGAAGTTAAAATTGATTTTTTATTCAAACAAAAAAGTAATGAGATAATACACCAACAATAAATTCATTTTCTGGCTCTAAATAGAATGACTATCTCGTTAAATTGAGTTTTTATGTATTTAGATTCAGCATGTGAACTTAAATGGAGAACTACGTTTTTTAATAAATATAGTTATTATTTTAGTTTACCTAAAGTAAACCTTATTTATATAGACTGAACTGTTAAGGGTTGCTTTTATGCATTTCTTGTTATATATAATTTAATATAAAAGGACTTTTAAAAAATACTTTACCTTGCACAGTTTTTTTAAGAGTTTCACATATTGAGAAAATTTGTTTTAGTTTAAAAATTTCCATAATATTATAAAGGAAATTTTAAATAAACGTATTCATAGACATACAAGAATTTTTTTTTTACATCTATATAAATTTACAAGTGAAACAGCCTATTTTTTCCTCTGTAAATTAACATATTATATTATTTTAAACAAATATTCATTATATCATTTGTTATGAAATCGGTTTCAAATAAATATAAAAATATCATTAATAACTTTTTAATCTATTATTTTTATGGCTTCATTTGCACTTCCATTTATTGATAATATTATACCCCAGAAAGGGAAAAAAAAACAGATCACTATTTAATAGCTTCTTTATAACAGGTAAAATACATGTTTAAATTTACAATTGCTTTAGGATATACAACATGCAGAATTTAGTATTGAGACATATTTCAGCACAGAGCATTGAGTCGAAATTAACTTATATAATAAATAAGTGTATATAGACAAGGCTTCATGTTTACACCAGAGTTCTCGAACTGCAATGTTTTTTTATTAGTCGCTTGCCTATCTCTCGCTAATACATGATTAAATGCTGTTAGTGAGAGGCGTATTTAGAGAACCTTCAGATAATGACAGCACTCTTTAAATCTGGATAAGTCAAAAAGATATAGTGAATATAAAGTCGGGCATTGAATTTTCTTTCCCAACCGAAAATAGTAGTAAGGTAAGGACGTCATGAAGTCACTTCGGTGGAAGTGTGAGGGTAACTCAAAGAAAGACATAGATTCATAAAATGAACTTTCTTATGGGAATCACAAATCACTAGCTACATCCAATGGATCTCATCTCATGTTATCTTTAGAGGGAATGAGGTCGCTAATACAGACTAGCCAGAGAGGGTAGGGAGAATAGTACGGCTACTGGCACTTCGCTTACTTATCAAGGACTATGCTCAAATGAAAGATCTAAGCTGAATTTAATATGGAGTATTCCACCTACACTCCAATGATACAAAGGAGAGTCCCCTGGCTCTCTCCTGGAAATTAAATGGGACCTTGGATCACAGACTGCTCTGGCTAGACTAATAAGAGGTCACCTTAAATGTCCTTCCTATGATAGTGGCAGAAAACTCCAACCCACCTGAACACAAAATGCTGTGACCTTCCAGCTTCACCGAATTATATTCTGGGATACATCGAACTTTCTAAAGGAGACTTAATATTTGATATCCTTATTAATATAGTTTTTTTGGCGGTCAACAACCTGCCGGAACTAATCTGACATATGTCAAATCTTTCAAGGACAAAAAACAACAATATTTCTAAATTTGCCCTAAGCTAGGGAAGTTGTTAGATTTACTACTAATTCAGATATTTATAATAATAAATTCCATATTTAACGAAGTTAGATCCTCAGCAATACTAAACGTCTTAAAATGACTCGTCGGGTCTTTTTTTTTTTAAATCCCAAATAGCAACTCACATTAGCTGAAATCACATTTTTTTTAAAAAAAATAACGGCTTAATAATCACATAATATTGTATTAAAGATATTTTCCCAAGAAGATTAGTAAGAATAGAGAACAGAATCCGGTGCAAAAAAAAATGTATCATTGTCACAAACTTTAACACTGTGGAAATATATAACCATTTATACGAAAAAGAAGTCACCGGAATGTGATTCTAATGGCATCTAATACACAAACTCTAGGTGCTTGATGCATACAACGATGATGAACGCAATTTATAAAAGTTTGTTTTCGCCTCTCCTCCATATATCCATCAAGTTGCTGCGAATCAAATTGATTCATATTAGTTTGACTATATCACGTGTTGAAAATTTGTGTTTTAATCATCTAACGCTCTATTGTAGGTACATCTGTACTTATTTCGGGATCAAGCCAAGTTGTGACAATTGTATATAAGTAATTTTAACTATAATGCTCCATTTTAAAATGGATTTAAATGCATTTTTTTATTCTTTCCCTATTCTACAATAATTCAGTAGTATTTCATTTGTCAGTATATTGCATCAATTAAAATTTCCATTTATTAGATTTTTATTATTTTATTTTTTCCAGTTCATTAGATTTTACTGAATTAAGCACATTTCAATCAATTTACTCAAACAATCTTTTTATAATATATTTTTTTATAAATAAAATCAACAAAAATAAATGTGGTATGAAATATTGCAAATTTTCTCACTAAAGAAAAATCGGGGAATGCATATATATATAAAATAGAACTTGAGAGATTTTCTTCTTAAGAAATGCCTTGACTCTTTTCTCTTATTACATTTCGCACAAGTTCTAGCGCCAATCGTTTGGAAACTGGAGATTCCATTCGAAGTAGTTCGATGTGTTTTCAAAATGGGGAGATGAAGCCGAATGAAAGAAAAAAAAAACATCCCGTAGGTAAACGTTTGAACTAAGCCTTTTATTTGATTTTTAGTTGAAGTCTAGAAATATGTACACATACATACAGAGCTATACGTATTATCTATGGGCGAATGAAACTGGAGAAAGGAAAGGGAAAAAAGTGAAGGGAAGAAATTCTCGTCTATCGAATTCCTTCTGAAAATGGTAATAAAAAAATACAAATAAATAAGATAAATAAGAATGTTGAATTTGACTATGTAGTAGAAGTCTTTCATTTTCTTGCACGATTTAAGTTCAGAACTGTGAAAAAAGACAGAAAAATATTAAATTCAAAGTTAAGAGTTTGCATTTTTTATGTTGATGCTTTTTGGTAGATTTCGAAATAGGATTTATAGAAATACTCATACTGAAATACGAAATACTCAGTCACTTTGCTGCTGAGACACTATTTATTATTTTTTTTTCGTTTACATTAAATCTTTTGGTAATTTTATTTCAGTTAAATTTAAGATTTTGAATGATAATTTAATGGATGAATTGAGAGTTTACGTCATACATTTTCTTTTTACTTCATTTCTATTTTCAGAAAAACAAAAATTAAAGAAATATTAATTTAACATTTGAATGAATACTTTACATTTGAGTGTTTTAAGGATATACCCGATTTATTCTCATGGATTTTTTTTTTTTTTTTGGTCTGATTTAAAATCAAATTATTTTAATTGCCCTCTGTTTAAGGAATGTTTATTTTCTGAATGCGTACAATTCTATACACACATTTAAATTTTTATAATAAACAAAAACAAAAGTAAATTTGAATATTTTTTTTTGTTTACCTTTACACAGAAAATTTTTTTATTACTTAATAAATATCAAAAGGCGTGATTAAAATAAGAATATTCAGCGATCTCTTTTACAGTATATTTTCAGTATAATATTAATCACATATTCCAATCCAAATTTTTCAACAACCCAAAATACTTTATGAAGTCTTATATGAAAATGCTCTAAAAATTCCATAAAATTTTGAAATTTTTATACCAAAATCAGATTCTTCAACAACTAGTTAAATAAAACAAAGCTTCCAATAATTTCGAGTTATTTTCGTTTCCATTTTATGTATTAGAGTATTTTAATTATTTCTTCTTCAGTTAATTTGACTATAATTTATAAAAATTTTAAATATATTTTATTAAACCTAATCAATGTCTCGTAATCATTTTTTTTTAAATGTAGATATAAATAAACCAATTACAACTCTGTTCGAAAATTTTATCTTCTTTTACATGTCTTCGGAAAAGAAAGCATTTGCTTATTTCTCTCAATAAATATTAGAAATACATAAAAATATTTATATATAGTAACGTTAAATGTCCTAGTAATATATCGCTTTGCATGAAATGTCCTGGAATAATTCTAAATTTTCAATGCGTTTATAAATATCATTTGAAGTCTCTGTATGCATACAAAAGTGAAAATAATCATTAATTTCTTCAAAACATTCCATTTCCAATTCCTTTTGCTGTCAAATTTTCATCCATTTAGGCTTTGCATTAATGGATGCCTCCTCTCTACAGCAAGCTGCCATTAGCATACATGTTGAACCTTCTTCCCTAATTGCTGAATCCCTGCACAAAGCATGTCTCTGCCGACCAATAGAAAGGATGAGACGCTCACACGTGACCGGTCTCTGATTCTTGTTACACCACATTAATCTCTAAAATGGATTTACGTGATAGGAATTCTGCGTAAACGCTCACCGGCCGCGAAATTGATCTTTAATACGAAGCCAAAGGTTTTTTGGTTTTTTCGTCCGTAACTTATGCAGAGTGTTAGGGTCAGTGATCTCGGTAGAAAGGAGGTATGGGCGGAATGTATTTATTTTGGTCAAAAATATAAAGTAGCCATTGAAAACTGTTAAGGGTATTTTAGTTTTATTTATTTCCTAATAATATTTTGCGAATGATGGTACTGTTTTTAAAATAAAACACTTGATTTTTCCGATTACGAAATGTCAACATCATAAATAGTACATTTTTTTTCCTGCGAAATCTGCATAATTAATTTTTAAAATGTTCATTTCTATTTAAATTCCTATACTATATTTAGATATATAGTCCGTTCAATGTTTTGAAAATGCAGTATTTTCTGAAAGACTAAATATTCTTGACATAAGAGGCTCTTAGGAACAAAAAAAAAAAAAAAAAAAATGAAAAAGATGAAAGATAAATCAAAATTTCTTAAGTACCGTAAAATCCGGCGTATAACGCGCACCTATAGTTAAGAACTGCATTTTTTAATATTTAGGTATGTTCGCCGTATAACGCGCACACCACCTTTTCTACGAAAAAATCTGAAATGTTGGTATGCAATGCTCTTATGTTTTGAAATCATTAATACGAGGTATTATCCCAGACATTTGAAAAAATAGTATACTTCTACAACTATAACTCTTTTAGTTCATAAGGCCTGTCATCTCTTTTAAATAAACAGTATTTCGATATGTGTAGAAGTAATTCTTTTTTATGCTCATCTATTTCGTTGTTTTTAACGCTATCATTTTTATACCCGGCGTACAACGTGCACCCTTAAACTTCGATCTTATTTTTTGTGCTAAAAGTGAGCGTTATACCCCGGATTTTAAGGTATATGATATTTTAAACCTTTTCGAAGACAGCTAATCAGTATCACGACAGCCGTAATGAAGAGTCCTATAGACTAGGTTCTAAGTTTTACTATAAATACCAAGTGAAACATCAAATATGGTTTTAAAATTCAACTAGGCAATTTAGTTCTACTTTAAAAGAGCTTAAAATATTAGCATAATCCAAAATTACATTTTTTTAACATCTAGAAAAAATAGCATTGTAATAACTGTAATTAAAAAAAAATGCCGGTTAGAAATTTTTCTAAGAAAAATAAGACAGTTTCAAAACTATCATTGAGTGCAAATTAACTCATTTTGCATATTTATTTTCTATAGTAAAATATTTTTTTGTATTAAATTTAATTAGTTTATAAATTTTTCTTTAAATATTTAATATTTTTAAGAATTTATTATTTTGTGCATCAAATGTTTTCTTTCTATTTCATTAAAAATAAAAATCACAGTTTAAGCTTTTTGTCATCTTTCTCATTTTAAATGCTGTGTGATCATGGTCACGGATGAGTGAGTGAATGAATATTAACGTTGCACTGTTCAGCTACACGAGGGCTTTTGGCGATGGGCCACGTAATTTTGAACCATGGTCAAGGGACGTGGACGACACCTGAGCTGGCACCCCCTCTCCTAACTACCACACCACACCAACGGGAGGACGTTTCAGCTCTCGACAGATTTAACGTACATCGCTGCCGTACACGGCGGGTCTTTAGTGGTACTGGGCTCAAACTCATGACATGCCTCTCGTGATCCGATACCTTGACCACTGGGCTACCGCAGCCCCCATCATGGTCACGGACTCATGACCAACGTGTCTTGAGTTCAGGCCAAAGTGCACAGGGTCCGATGCATGTTAAATTCGTCTAGCATCTAAGTTCTCCCGTTGGGGTGTTCGGAGAGATATGGTATGTGTAGTCCATGCGTAGTCCTCATCACGGGACCTAGGTTCACATTTGGAAGATGCAATTCGCCAATAGTACGTACTCGTAATGCTTTATTGGGATTGGGATGTTAATAAATACTTACACTGATTTCTATTTTATATAAACAGCCAATATATTTTACTGTATGCTATAACTTCTTCTTGAAATACTGCTCTAGTAAAAACAATGGATGTATAAAAGAATTAATTTGTTTTTTTGGTTGGAACATAATTTTAAAAGTAAAATATTTGTAAAGTGCTACTATTTTAAACATTTATCAATTATTATTATCAGTACAATTTTAACACTTCCCTGTTTTGCCCGAACACCGCTCGGGCACTTGAAATGTCACTTACCTGTTTTGCCAGAGAGGCGCTCGGGTACACAACACTTTTTTTCTACTCTAATCCTCTGGTTTGTCTGTATTTTTTATTCTTTTAGAGTGCCATTTTTCTAACTGATGTCTCTAATAGTCGAGGAAAGTTAGAATTACAGAAAAAAAAAAATGTCTATCCCAGTTTCATGATGAAGTTTTACTGCATTCTTTTAGCCTAGATAAAGCGGGAATTTTCTTTTTTACAAAATCGGTGTACCGCAAGCCACAAAAACAATTTCTTTTAAATTTGGAGCTTGAAATAGAAGACAAATGAGTGATTATGAGAGGCTCTAATAGAAAATAATTCTGATATTGACTCAGACAGTGAGTCTGAAATTTCTTTAAATGATTTTGGAAGTAATGAAAGTTTGTTATAGAACTTCTCTTGTGGTGTAGATAGAATTAATCAGCATCTCTTAAATTACCCAATAACAAGAAAAATTAGATGCAAGAAATAATACAAAATATATATATATATATATATATTCTTTCCTCTTATAGATTGACTTGACTCTCACTTTGAAATGCTTTTGTTTTATATCAGAAATTGGGAGGAAAATTATCTCTCAATTGAATTTCAGGCTTGATATTATAGATCCCCTTATAAAAAGACATTTGGTGGCAAATGAGAAAAAAAGGATGACCAGGAATTTTGCCCAGTTTCTTACGATTGACAAAAGTAACCCTTTTTAAAGTTATTCCTCCCACCGACAAAAAGTGGGACCAACAAGGCAATGTTTTTTGTGTTGGTCGAAAATAATCGACTTTGGAAAACAGGTGAAAAAAGAAATACAAAATTTGCGATGTTGGTTTATTTTGGTCCCCCAGTTTTAAAATTTACCACACACACACAAGAAAAGAATTTTAACAAAATAATTAACTCTAAGTACAATACTTTTAAAATCTAATATACGTTTTTGTTAAGTGTTCTTTCCAGTTCGCTTATTTATTCGTAAGAAAGACAATTTTAAGGAAAAAATATGCTTTTTCATTGAAAAAGAAATTAGCATAATTCTTTAAATTCAATACTTATAACATTTCTGACTGATGGTGTGAGCTTATATAATTGATTTCATCTTAAAACTGTTTGCAAAAAAGAACAACAACTTAATTTTACATAATATGACAAAAAAAAAAAAGAAAAGAAACATTTAAGTGGTTAAAAAGTACCATAAAATCCGGCGTATAACGCGCACTTTCCCAAGAAATAAGGTGGAAATTCCCAGGTGCACGTTATACGCCGGGTGTGAAAATGACAGCTTAAAAATTTTGAAAAAAAGATATTATAATAATAGCAGTTAGATTTCTACAAATATCGAAATACTGTTTATTTAAAAGAAATGACATATCTTTTCCATTTATATCTTATGTGTATAGGGTTTAGTTCTAGAAATATACTATTTTTTTCGAAAGTCTGAGTTAATACCTCGAATAAATGACTTCCAAATATAAGAAAATAGAACATGTGCATTCCAGGTTTCTACGTAAAATAGGGGGTGCGCGTTATGCGGTGAATATACCTTAAAATTATAAAAAAGGCAGCTTGGAATATGGATGCACGTTACACGGACGTTTTGCGGTACTTATTTTTAAGTAAGAATTTTTTCCAATGAATGTAATGCATTATTTTTGTGATTTAGCACAGTCCATTTGAAATACTTTTTCTAAGTTTAATCCAAATAAATCAAGTCCAAAAAAAAAATGATTCACTGTATAATATATGCTCAGATAACTAATAGCGCGATTACATGAATGTATCATTATTATTTAATTTAACAATCTGACTCTAACCTGCTATATATAAGAATAATATGATCTATTTAATATATTAGAAACGTTATTTGACAAATGAAGTGTCACGCGCGCTTTCGCCTAAATATCCTTAAATATTTAAAACCTGCGCATTTTTGCGGAAATATCTTTTGACACATTATCAGTCAGTTATTTCTTTATTAATCCAATCAATAAAGTGCCCGACAAAAATGTATGCTCTCTTTGCTAGTTTGGTAAAGGTTAAATTGTATCGCTAGATAAAATATTCATCGCGTCCATGGTAATATTCAGAAGTAACAGCTGGCATTTAATTGATTATCGAAACGTAATCAGTGTAAATAAATGAGATATTAACCCAGTTTCATTAATTATACATTTCATCCTTTCTTTTTAGCCGTAGTTTCTATTAAAACGCTGTTTTACTTCACATGGCTTTCTTTCAATTAAGCTAATTTAAAATCATGAATAATGAAAATATACTTACGGAGATATTTTTCTATGCATTTATAAAGCAAGTTAAAAATTCATCTCATTCCTGACTATTTCATTTTTTTTACTAATAAGACAAAAAATATAAATAAAAACAGATTGAATACATTAATTTTACATGAAGTGCAGATTTACTTTTTTAGATCTATTTTTGCTAAATATTAAAGAACGCACATGTTATCTATTTTTTTTTTTTTTTTGGGGGGGGGATACAAAATACTCCGATATTAATTTCATGTTTTGACTAATTATGTATTCTGACCATATCATGAATCTTTAATACACATCTTTTTCTATAAAATGCATTGAATATTTCATATTTAATAATTGATTGTCGTTATAAATTTTTAATCTTATTGGATTAAAATAAAAAAAAATCTATAATAACACATGTGTTTATAATATTTTTGTTTACAGTAAAATGAAGAAGTGCATGCATTTTAATTACTCGCAATTGAACCATATACTAATAATGATCATTAAAAATTGTTTTAAAATGTGAAATGCACCTAATATAGTGTTAGGATTTTTGTGTGAATGGT
>BMAV01015614.1:179940-201101 GCA_019973955.1 Trichonephila inaurata madagascariensis | reverse complement strand
TACTACTTTAGAATAACATGCTTGTGTTTATTTTCCTAATGTCAATGCACTCAATACATAAGAAGGAAAAGCAAATCAAATAGATATATTGCTCAAAATATCATTGCTTTTTCAAAGAAAATGACTCAAACGCGGAAGTACGAGACTAGTAACTAGACTATTGATAGCCGAAGATAAGAAACTGGTGGGGAAAAAAATCCAAGAATAAAATTTATAAGGAAAGCCAAATACTCTGCTACGATATCTAAACGGACAGTGAAATAAAATAAAATTAGTGTTCAAACAGAGATATTTTTTCTCCTATTCGTGTGATATCCTATTAGGTATAAATCAATAACGAGAAACGGCTCTTGAAAATTGATTGAAATGTACCAATTTACGACTTGAATACAAAGTAACTACAAAAAGAAGTTGTTAATCTTCTCACAAACATTGTCTAGACATAAAAGTGATGCGATGTATTCCTATATATATATAAAAAAAAAAAAAAACAAGTCTTTTAATACAAAAAAAAATTTGATTTTTGAAAATACTAATGGATCCATTAATTACTGATTTAAATGTTCAACTTATAAATGTTTCTATATTTTGTATTTTATAAATAACAAAACGGAACACATATAAAATAAATATCTTGCTTTTATGAAAGCGGTAGTAATTAGAAGGAAATGCATTGAAACTAAGTGGGCATGTACAAAGAGAGTGCAACGTTATCAGTACAAATCAAGATTGCAGTATCATTTATATAAAAAGAAAATGTTTAATAGGGGAGATCTAGGCAAGATGACGAGTGTCTTAATGTTTTCGTTTTCAATTAAGTATCAGCATCAACCGGACACTACTAGCTCTCCTATCGGCCGTTCGTTAAACAATAGTATAGAGACGCTGAAATCGCCCCTTTTTATGTTAGTTGTGCAGCTTTGATTGTTTACCTCTGCCACATTATAACTTTTATGCATGTGTAAACAAGCTCTGCTAGAAACACAGGTAAGATGTATCGTTCCTCTTTAATTTTTATGATGACGAGCTCGTCATCTTGCCCCGTGTTTCGGAATTTATTAAACGAACTATGCTGTATATTAAATCCTGTAAACGTTTGTTTGTCTGTGTTTTTGTCCGCGCGACCTTGCGCTTCTATCTCCTTTGGGGCTTAGAGATGCATCGGATCGGTAGAGGTGTCGTCCAAAAGGGGGCGACCAGAGGAAGCCATTTTTGCCTTCTGCTAACATCTTTATGGTCACTCATCCAGGACAAACTATCACAGACAAAAATATTGGTGAGCTTTTGAGCTCCGCTTACATCAAAGCAGCTACAGTTGGAAATACCGTTAAAGGAGTTTAAAGAATGTGGGGTCGAGCCTCATAAAATCCTCTCTTGTTTAGTGAACATGACTCTTTGCTGCTTCTAAAACTACTGACCATGTTATTTTTCGCGATGAAACTGAGAATAATAGTGCTAACCCTGAATCCCTGGTAGCATATACACCCACCAGAAGAACCAGAACTTATGGCAAATGCTGATTCCGATGCACTAATGCTTTTTTTTCTCAAACTATTGCCTAAAACAACCCAATATGAGGAAAAAATGAAAAAGATAAAAAAAACTGAGCCAAAGTATTCTTACAAGCACGCTCATCAAAGAAATGTTACAACAAAGGGAAAAGCAGAAGGAAGAACAGGAAGTTTAAAAAAAACAGAGAAAAGAAGCTCGTGAAGCTAAAACGAAAGTTTAAAAAAACAAACTGAAACTAAGTTCCTGTAGGCCTAAGTCTATAAATTCCAGGCCAAACAGTCCATTTGCATCAGCTTCAAAGGATGGTGTTATAAGATGTTCTGCTAGTAAAGAGGAATATTGTGACCCTCCAACAGAAGAATAGATTGAGTGCTATAAATGCCAAGAGTGGTGGCATGAGAAATGTTTCAATTAGGAAAATGGCATTTTTATTTGTGACTATTGTTAGCTGCTCAATTAAACACTTCAACATTACGTTACGATGCATTACGCTTAGCTTGATACTTTGTAAGATGCAAAAACACATTTATCATTTGTTAAAACATGCAACAAAAGATAAAATATGTACAACCTTTTTAAGTGTTATCATCTTGCCCCAGTACTGGGGCAAGATGACGATTTGTTAACGTTATGAAAAGATAAAATTAACTTTTATTTTTTTTATTTGAAAAGTTAAATGTTAATACATTTAATACAACAAAGAACTACTCTAACAGTTCATACAAAATTAGCTTTTATATCTTTAAAAATAATTTAATAAGCATCAAAATTTGTTAACATAGTCATCTTGCCTCGGTTTCCCCTATGTTCTATATGCTTTTGTTTATATATTATTTAATATATCTGTAACTTTGAGGCATTTGTGCCAGCATTACACCACTATGAACGTTCATTCATGAAATTGCAACTTGTCTAGTTTGAAGTAATCTACAACGTGAAGTTTTGCAATTCCGTCTCTAAACTCAGATCACCCCTCAGCCCCCCGCCCCCCAAATTCTTGATACGTCTTAATAAATAAAAAACCAAGCTGGCTAAATTTGGACCTTATAGAGGATGTTAAAGAACCTCCAAATGTTGCTTGGTCAACAACAAATGTTGGTCAATTTATTTTATTTGTGGGTCTTCTTTTACGTCGAGGAAAAGTTTAATTGTTTCTCAAAATCAGTCCAACATTTTTCCTTTTTATTACTATATGAAATTTTTGGAAGTCTGATCAATAAAAATTTAATAATTTCGCACATCTAACAGTTCAAATGTTCCACAATTAAATACAGAGTGTACGTGTTTACTAATACACATATATTATATCTACACATCTTTCAGTAAAGATATATTTTCATTAGAACGTGCTATTAACTGGAAAAAAAATGTCTAAAAAAATGTGTGTGCACTTTTCCAAACCAATATCACTCTTATACTTTGTCACATTGTTTACATTTGTCTCCATTTTAAATGCAAACTAAAATAAAAAAAAAACTGTAACAAGCTTATAATTGAAAATTGTTTTGAAAGCTCTGATTGTGAAACATTAAGTCTTTTAATTCTAGGTTAGTCTATTTCTTTTTAAATTAATGATAATGACTCAAATTGTTCTATGAAAATTGAGATTTGATTCAAACCACTCAAATGTTTTCAATCTAAGTAGATTTTTAAATTTTTATGAAAAATCCATTTTCTTTGATATTTAATAATATTTTTCTCAATTGTGGAATAATAATTATTATTAAAGCATGTGAAATCGCAATGACTTAAAAAAAAATTAAGCCGATACTCAGATATTCAAACACAAACTAGACTTCGAAAATGACATACTCGCATACAACCCAACTCAGCTCATTTTATTGTCAAATGTACAAACTTTAATAATTCCGGCAAAACTTCCTTTTATATTGCTTTTTACAACCCGCCTCGCGAAAGAAATGAAGCAGTTACCTCGAAGGGAAATTCTTAGTATTTCATAACGTTATTTTTTCGAATGCGCAGCGAAAAGTTCCAAAATGAAAATTCCGAGCCATTGTTTGTCGAAGGAAAAGGGTGGAAAAGAAGGAAAGAAGAGAAAATATTTTTAAAAAAATCTGTTTCTCTCTCTCAAATGCTCGACATTTAACTAGGTGGATGGAATAAGTAAAGCAAGAAAAGGCTTAACCGTTAATGAAGGCGGAGATTAATTAACAAAATGCCTAATTTACCCGTCCACTGTTTGCGAGTGTTTTTGGTTCGCTTAGATTCAGACAAACTTTCCTGTCTTACAGACTTGATTGGATTTTGCTCCCTACGGAATCGCAGCGTTTAAGTAGAATCACTTATATAAGGCAGAAAACGTTTTTATTTGTTTACACTACCTTATTCAAAGGTAGAAAGAGAAAGTTTCGATTGTTTGCTAGCGCGATGTGTTTTGAGTAAGAAAGAAAGCTACATTTGAAAAGTGACTCTGTTGGAATTGCAGTTCGTTGTGCATATTTCTTTTGTCTAGTAGACGCTAGAGACTGAATTTCCATATTCATTCAAGCACTTAAAGGACGACCGTGAAGTTTCCTTTTTCAAATTTTTCACAGCAAAGGACGCACAAATGGATATATAATTAAAGCAAAACGTATTCTTCAAGTTAGTAGCGGAAAAAAATCACTAGGTGCCTTTTTTAACACAGTATTATTCTTGTATTACTACATTTTTTTTTTACTACTTTGTTATTGAAAGTATTCGAAGTACTTATAAGCAGATTTATAACTATTACTGTTGGATCACAATGTTATCCGAAGTAAGAGTATTGCAATAGAATATACATTATGTCTAATTTGCTTCGAAACTGGATAATTAATTTACCGTATACACACTGGTTTATAACACGAACCTATACTTTCAAGCTGCATTTTTGGTTTAAGTATATTCGCCGTAGAACTCGCCTGTGGTATTTTTTATTTATTTATTCTTATTTATATATTTTTTACGAATAAATCTAAAAATATGCACAAATATAATATTTATATCTTTTGAAGTATTGAAGTAATGTGTGAGTGTGGATAGTAAAAGCATCAAATGAATATAAACCTGACGTAATTCAAAAGTCATTTAAAATATATATATATATTGTAGACATTATAGTCTATCTAACAACCTAGATGGAACGGCTAGATTATTTTTTTTTTATTAATGGATCATAGTAACAGTGATGCTGAAAATAGAACAAAATTCGATGATGAGCCTTCAAAATGTGAAGGAAGACGAATAGGACGTAATTTCCTATTATCCAAAAGTTCTCTCATAAGGTATACCATTTCGTTTAAATAAACGTTAATTAGATATAGGTATATATCTGTTTTTTATGCTCTTCTCTTTATTTTTAAGACTTAAATTTTTATATTCGGAATATAATGCGCAGCCTTAAATTTTGACCTTATTTTGTGTGTGTGTGTGTTTAAGGGTCACGTCATACGCCGGAATATACAGTAACAGCTATTTATTATTTATTATTATTTTTTTAATCGAGAAACTAAAGCAAAAATATTAAAAAATGAAGTTTTTTGAAATTTTAAAATTTAAATGCGTAAGTATAAAATAAAAAATGACTTTTTTTCCAATGTAATGTACTTTTTGTTTTTCTATAAAAAAAAAAGTATTTTTTAAAAATAAATAACTATTTATTTAAAAAAAAAAAGTTATTTGTTTCGGTAATGCACAATAATAGATGCTGGTCATTAATGCAATATAAATAAGCAAGAACTACTACATTTCAAATCGAAAATTCTAGATATAAGTTTTCGGATAAACAAATATTATCAAGAAAATCGAGTAGAGATTTCTAGAGATATTCAAATTGAAACTCTTAACTGGCACAGAGAAAAGAAAAGCTGTGAAAAAGTGCCAAGTTGGGATGCAACTTTTCTCGCTCGAAGACTTTTACCATCTGTGTACCGTTCAGGATCTTTAAACCACCTTACTAAATTAAATCTCGGTAGTGATACCCGAATCAGTGTCAAAGTAAACACGAACGAAGGGTCTTCATGGGTATTTTCATTTCAGGAACTGCGCTCTGACTTACAGATTTAAGCAGCTAACGGAATTCCGACCTTTAGTGAAGAGACCCAACACTTGAGCTGGCCGTGTTTATGTATTTCTCCGCTTTCCTGTTTTGCATATGCTTATTATGGATGGGAACAGTAGTCTAGGTTTCATTCAACTACCAACTCTTCGGAGGCTGTAACGGCAACGGAAATTGGCTTGGCGATAACACTGCCTTGCCTCTTCGAGGAAAAGCTGACTTCTAACAATCCCAAACACGAAAACGTCTCGAATCCTGACAGGCACGTGAATATTTAATGATGCAAAGGACGAAACTTGGCCTTCGTTATTAATAAGTCAATTTGTTGAGCAGATATGCGGTGTGTTTGGAGCTAAAGGAAATGGTTAAAAGCTGTTCTATTTTTAAACATCGTTTCACTTGTTATGTGAATTTAACGCGAAAATATTTCGATAAACGAAACGCTGTTTCTTAAAATTTTGTGGCAAACATATAGTTGATCGTAAGTGAGAAATAGTTCATATGCATTAAATTGCACTGCATTTACAGAAAAAAAAAAATCTTATTTATGAAAAAAAAAAAAAATGTGAATACATATTCGTCGTGTATTTTGATTTTTTTCGATAGTATACATTTCCTAGATTTTGGCAAACTTAAAAGGACGCAAATTATTCAATGTTCTGATATCATTAGTCTTCCGATGAACTATTTAAAAATATTACAGAACATTGCATGTTTCCAAGAGTACAGTTAAATGAAAACTTATTTTTAAAAATGTTAAGCAAATTTTGTAAACTTGGAATAAATTGCAGTCTTTTAACAATTTATTTAAATAATATGGTGATATATAAAGATATAATAATTTGCTTCAGAGATCCACAATTTATTACACATTTAAACATATTTTCGATTTAAAGTGCACATAGAAATGATAAAAAAGACACTTCTATTATCTGTAATATCCATATTTTTTTGTTCGTTAACTAAAATGTAAAATTCATATAACTGCGTTTAATTTAAGCAATCAACATTATAGTTAAAAATATTAATGACATTGTATTATTGCTAATGCGAAAAACAAGTTTCTTTTAAATGCTGTCTTTTCACTTCTAATGAGTGTTACTTCTATTTTTGGTTAGTTTAAATTATGAAATTGCTACTCCAAAAATACAGGTTTCATGCAAAGTAAATTACAAAAACACTACGTGATATTCAAAAAGGGTTTACACAAATCGGGTTCTCTAAAGACACCATATTCTTCGGAGGGTTCAACGAGTTAACAAAATTAGAAGGCTAGTGTACTAGCAAATGAAGAAAAAAACTACTAAGATATTTAGTCCTATTTTCATGCAACATTCTGAGAAATATAATGAGAGATTAAAAACTTTTTTTTTCTATAATTTTAATTGAGTAGCTTGTATTTTTACAATTAAGCGGAATTCTTCTTACATCGACTTGACTTCTTACGCTTGACTCACTTAATCCTTTATCTACCGCGTTATGATTTACTGCAGTTTTTTTCATGCAATATTTTTTATTTGAATCACTACATTGAAAGTTATATAAACGAAATACTCAATTTTGTGAAATTTAATTAGTTAGAACTAATTACTTAATTAAAGATATTCAACTGTAAAATCAATTATACACACTGTTCATTTAAAATAAATAGTCAAATCGTATTCTAAGGTCTTTATTAACATACAAAAAAAAAAATAAGACACTTACCTTTTCACATTAACTATTTTTTTCGAAAAAAAAAGGATAATCTTCGCAATCAGCTGAAAACGCAAAATTTCTGCTATAAAACTATTCGCCTTCCCCGCTTAAATACTCATCATGAAACCCGTGCTGCCATATATCTTGGAAGAGTGGACATCAAAGAATATTCCTTCTAAGAATCGACGGAATATTCGTAAAAATTGTTATTCTATGTAATTTTAAAGTGAGTGGTACTTATAAGTACCATCGGTAGATAAAGGGTTAAAATTAGATGAAGATGCCCATATGTAATGAATATTTAAGTGCGAGTGAATATTATTGATGTAGATTTTGAATTAGTGCTTAAATGAATTTGTCATGTTTAATTAGGATTTTTTTAAGAAATGTAGTCTTAAATTCTGAAATAGAAGACTAAAGGAAATATTCTATCCTATTAATTACACGAATCCTAAGAACTCCTACCAAAAGAAAAGATACAAAATATTGATTTTAAAAAATAAGAAAGCTTGGAAGAAGATTCTCTCTTGTATTGATACGCATGTTTTCAATAAGCAAATACATAGAAAAAAAATCACCCTCAGTGAATGTAAAACGTATAAAAGAAATTAAATTATTGCAAATTCCAATTATTATATTTTGCTCTAAGTTAATTATATATAATCGTACACATTAGGTTATCTTAAATCTAAAACACCTAAACAATACTTGTAAATATAACAAGACAGTATATATACGAGAACATATTCCGATTTTGGTTCATGCAAGGCTAAAAGAACAGACAAGAAGCACCACACCCTAAATAAAAAAAAAAATGTAATAAATTGTATTAAAATTGCTTTTAAACAAATCAGATTCATAACTGCGAGTGGTGTTATATTTGTCAACGAGAGGAAAAAAAAAGATTTTCTTTTTGATTCTGTGCCAATTTACGCGTAACCTAGCAAAAATAAGAGAAAGAGTTATACCTTAAACACAATCCAGCAAATTAAAAAAGAACATTTATATCGGCAAGTTGGAAAAAGGCTCAAACTTTTTTTTTTCTTGAAAATGAAAAATTTGCATCAGGAATATAATTTAAATACACAAAAAAATAAAACTTTTGACATCAAAGAGCTTACGTGACACATTTTATATGATATATTAGACATTTTTATCAATAATAGTAATGTATGAATAAATGATTAAAACTATTTTTTTGAGGGAAAGGAATGTACTTTCTATAACTGGAGAAAAGGGAAAGAAAAAGTTGAGAGAACAGTAATCTTATTTGTAAAAACTTTGTCAGGTATCTTGTTTGAACTATAAGATACATAACAAATGCAGACAAAAATATTTAATGTTTTTGTGAGACATCTTCAAAGAATAGTAAATTTTATAACTACAGTATATCATGAAAATAATGTATATATTAGTTAGTATTCTTTTGTAAATTACTACAATGATGTTAATTATTTTTTTTCTATAAATAAATAAATAAAAATTTAATAATTGCATGTGTTATCTCTAACAATGGCTTTTTTGTGTGAAAATGATATTTTAAAAATGGAAATCAGATACAAAATATCACTCATAAAAACGTTTTTTAAGCCTTCATATTGATAATTATAGCAACTAAAATTTTGGAATCGTGAATGACTCCTTTCGAAACAGATAAAGGCACGATTAAAACAATCAGAAAACGCGGTAAGAAAGCTTGTATTCCTGAAACCTTAAACCAATGGAGAAAATGCTCTAATTTTTCGAACAACATTGTTGTAAACAATATTGTAATTTATTACTCCGTGAATAATATGGTTTTAGCAGGATCCATGGAACGATAGATAATAAATTGTTTTATGTCAGAAGATAAGGTATACTCGAAATTTTAAATAGATCCATCGCATTGTGACTACGTTTATGGACCTTTCAATGGCTTTTGATAAATTGAGTAAAGTAAAATAATAATATCCCCAAATGCTGGTATTCTTTCCATATCAGACACCATGCCTTAACTTTGATATCGAACTTTCTGCAGATTATATATGTAATCTTAATAATAGCGTTTACATTTGTTTTAGACACATCCACAGTTTTGTCCTTAACTCTATACTTTTTTACTAAACATTGCGGTGTAAAGCAAATTCTATTTCCTGTAATTAGAATTAGTATATTTGTATATAACATTGTCCTTTGTAGTGTAGACGCTACTTAGGTATGAGTTGAGACTCAATTACTTTAGTTTACCAATTTGCTCTTTACAGATGAAGTAAAATTATCTCTTTTTTAATCTTTATAAGTCAGTACTTATTTTTTTACTAACAATATTTTTATTTTTTGCCGGACTTGAATTCAAATATTCTGGTTTCAGAATTAACAAGAGTGACACATTGGAAAAAATGGCGTCTAAAAGTGAAAATCGACTAAATATTCAGAAAGGTACCAGATAGGAGATTCAGTTACACTTAGAGCTATGTATTTGACCTTCGCTTAGCCTATATTGAGTATGGATACCCAATATATTGTTCTGTAAGGTTGAAGCGTAACTGTCCTTAAGAGATCGTTCTTTACGAAGCAAACTAATAATCGCTACAGATCAGATGACAAGTCGGCCTTGTTAGTGCAGAAATCTCTGTAGCTGTGGTAAGTATAATGAAATTTCATTCTATTTTTATAGAGAAACAGCTACATTTTGTTAACCCTTTTAATCTAATTGGGTCACTACACTAAACATGCAATTTTAAATCTCATTCATTAAAATGCTGTTTATATCCTTGAGATACAGAGTCATACCGGGTCTAGTTTCAATATAAAATTATTTCTCTGAGAATGAGAAATAATCTGTTGCGTCTCGTTGTGAACAGAAAATCTCGAAGGATTTAGGTTGGTTATGATTTTAAGCAATTATTATTGTCTCATAAAATAAAAAAAAATGCTGACTACTGTGCCTTAGGGCCTGGGTTCCAATCCCGGAGGAGACATGGATGTTAGTAAATGTGTAGTGCCTCTCGTGAGGTTGGTAGAAGAGGAAGAGAGGTAAGAAACCCCTGACGAGATCCAGGATGTTCTCACCAAAATTTAGGTGGAGCTGAGACAAACCCTAATGTCCCTTGCATGGTGCTCAAAGCTACGGTTAACTACAGGCGTACATATAGTCTTTGACGCGATGATTTCGTGGGCCTCGATCTGACTCTGTCAGATAGAGGGCATTAGTAACAACAGATTTCTGAACAAACTATGTGATTTCAAATTTAACAATGCATGTATGAATGTCTTAAATTTACATTGTAAATTAAGGCTGTTTTCGCCACATGTACGAGAGCTTAAACTTAACGTGGAGAACATTTTCAGATAGAAAAAAAATGCCTCAATTTTTATAAAAATAGGCGACATAGTAACTCCAGCATTTATTTATACTACTGCTCCTAAAATTTCAAAATATATTTCATAAATAATTATAGTTTTTCCTTTTAACATGTAAAGGGATTACTCATTTATCATTACAGTATAGGAGAAAAAGTGCAAAACATATTTTATAACAGAAAATGTGTCAACTCGGATAAATATGAGTAGTATGATATATAAATGAGTGGATACAGTATAGTGAAACCAGAATATAAAACTAATGTTTGAGTACTTTTATATGTGAAAAAAATATTCCGAATTTGGGTCGTATTCTTTAACATTAGCAGTAGGCAGCCTTAAATGACTATTCATCATATTGACAAATTTATAGTATACAAAAATTATTTTTCACAACAAATGTGGGTTGTAATAGTATATAAAAAATTTTAAAAACATGATTTATATTAACAAAAAAAATATGCACTACATTTTTATTTTTTTAAACCTATATTAATTGAACGTTACTTTCTTGTTAGGATATAAGTCAGTCTCATGTATT
The DNA here is from genome assembly GCA_019973955.1 of Trichonephila inaurata madagascariensis. Classification (NCBI taxonomy): domain Eukaryota; kingdom Metazoa; phylum Arthropoda; class Arachnida; order Araneae; family Nephilidae; genus Trichonephila; species Trichonephila inaurata. The sequence continues at coordinate 189,969 of BMAV01015614.1, read as the reverse complement.
AACCCAAAATAATATTTATTACTGCGCACAACATTACAATTTATTATACTATTCTGTAATAAACTCGCTTCGGAATATAGCTTCGCTTTTTGTATTCATTTTATTCTTACTGCGATCCAAATAAAATATTTGGCAAATGTATCGGTAGACTCTCTCTCTTTGCTGTCTCTCTCAACGCAAAAAACCTACAGACATCTAAATGAGGATATCATGCAATCATAAAGAACTTGAATTATTGTCCAGAGATATTATTCGCAGAAAGTAAATGATAAAATACAATAGGATCGACCTTAAGTAAGCATTGTTGTTTATGGAATAACTGTTTTCATGTGCGATATTGTAAGGGTCGTAGAAAAAATCACGGTTATAGAAATTCCATTCCGCAACACAGTCGGAATCGTTTGAGGACCTTGGAAAAAATGAATTTTTATAAGAAAAATATATTTTTATTTTTAGATCGCTTTTCAAAAAAAAATTATTTTCGAATTTTTAGCTGTTTTATTTTTAATTAAATTGCTGTTTTTTTAGAAATAGATCTTTTGATATAATGTGAACTAAATTTTAAAAATTGTAATGAATAACTTAATAAGTTAAATCTACATATCATTTAAGATTTAAATTTTTTTTTTAAATGTATTTACTAATTTAAGTTACAAAAGGACTTAATACTAGTTTCTTGCATGTCAATTAATGTTCTTCCGTTCTGTTAAGTTCATTTAATAATTATTACGGTAAAATATTAAAGATTTACAGTACCTTTGCTTAAGTGCTATAAAATAGTAAAAAAGTCAGATATTTTATATTTTTAAGAGTAACAAGATGATAAAATATCGTATAAGATGGAGAATATTTGTGCCAATACATCGTTTGAAATGTTTACTCGAGCAACATATTTATAATAACAAACAGTGTAGTGAGTAAATACTTTCGTTATTCAAAATTTTGTCCCACTACCAGATTTCATCCAACCTATATAATATAATTTTATTATACACTATCCTTTAGGTATAGTAGAAACTTCGCAATGAATGTATACATTGCCGATTAACATTACAAAAATACCAACTCCACACACACACCACAATTCCGTAAAAACAAACAAATAAGTAACATACAAATAATATTTATGTCCAAAAACTAAATTTTGATATGAACTGTTTAACACAATTTTGTTTTTAAAATTCATCCAAATCAGATATAATTTTTAAGACCAAGCCACACACACACACATAGCCAATACGTTGTGCTTGAAATTGTTTTATTTAAGAATAAAATTGGACACAGCACTACTGTTGATTTTAGAAAAGTCCTTTTTTTCTCCTAGGACGAAAATGCTCTAAGATTTCTTCATGCTTCTTTTTTCCAAACAAATATATAATTCCACATACAGCCCAAAATAGTTATTTTCCTATTTTTAATGGATCTCACAAAATTACTTTTATAATCCAAACTGATATATTTCAGAATATTTCTTTGTCAATTATATCCATCATGTTTTAATTTCCTGACTTAACGTAGTGCAGATTAAAGAAAAAAATCATTTTAGAGACTATCTCAACTTGAAACATTTTAAACAAAATTCAAGTCGAATTGAACGCCTGTTCAATAAGCATGGTTATTTTTGTTATAAATTCAAAGATTTTCAAAAATATTTTGTAATCAAATGGTAACGGGAACTTTATCAACGGAAGAGATGAATTGATAGTTTCGTCAAAACAGCGGCTCGGAGCAAACCCCAAAACACCTGCGCTGTAGGTTACTTTAGCAGATGGTAGTTGTTTGTCTAAAAGTAACATATGGCAGTACCTTATTCAGAAAAGTAATAAATATAACAAACAAATTCCCAGGAAGCTCTTGGAATAGAAATGATTCAAATCGCAAGATGTGTATTTTATACTTGTATACTTTAACTAGCTATTAAATTTACCTTCAGCTCATGAATTTTGTTGCTGTTATTAAAATGTATGGGAACATATATTCCCTTTTCTATTCAAATTCCAAATTTTAAGAGAAAATATTTACTTATACAAAATAGTATGTTATACCTATAAAATGAAAAATTTTGAAGGTTGGCATACAGAATTGCATCACTAAAAGCTAACTTAAAGAGCAAAGAACGTCGAAAAAGAATTTAAACCAAGAGATACATTGTGTTTATCTTTTTAAATATATATTAAAACATTTCTACTGCCTTGTTTCTTGTGTGGTAGAAAAGAAATACGATACATTTACTCTTGCTTTTTTTTTTGTTTGTTTTTAACTATATCAGATGACATCAAAGCAAACAAAATAAATGTTGTACAACAGATGTTCCGCATGACATCTTATCAACTAACATTAAAAAGTCGCGTCAAATTGTATGTTTGATATTTTTGTTTGTCAGCATTTTGTCTCTGAAACAACAAAAAAATACGCTTTAGTTTCAGAACTGAGCTACTTCAAATACTCCACTTACATATAAAGAAAAATAAATGTCTACTTTTTTAATGCAAATGAATATTTTTTTTAATAAAAAGAATACTTTTCTCTTTCAAAATAAAAGCAAGAGTTTTTTTTTTCCTAACATGTTTTTAAACGCATATTTGAATCAAAGAAACTATAATTCGGGTATTATCTGCAGCTCAGGTATCTCAACAGAAACCTTAACGATATTTCACGGAAAATTTTCCTTTTTATCAGACAATTGATCAAGATATTCCCAATATAATTGGAAATTGGAATGACACACATACATTTATTGGGGCATAATGATGCATAATATTTCGCTCGTTAAGCCTGACTGTTTGTAAATTCTTTGTATCTGAATGTATAGGTCTTTTATTATATTGAAACTCCCATTGGTAACTATTTAAATTCTTACCAAAGTGTAATAAATAAATTATTCTTTAATAACTGTATAAAATGTTATGTATTACGACAACCTATTTATAAAAAACACTGATACCTGTGCAGCATAGCAAATTCAGCTCAAGATTATTTTCACGGATCATCCATCAAATTAATCCCCACACCTCCCATTGATTTTTTAATCCAGTTTTTACTTCTCCTCTTAGCTGAAAATAACATACCATTTTAGTTTATATGGCATGCGCTAAGCAAGTTACTATTAGCAGTGTGCATGTGTGATATTTCTAAACTTGTTCTTTTTTATATAATTATAAGAAAAAATACTAGATTCTAACTTTCTCTCGTAAGCATCTAAAAATAGTAACGTTTATATTGTGAATCCAAATGTGATTTTTATCCATAAGTAGTCAACTACGGTGCACAAGACAGTAATGGGATTATTTTATAATTTGTTTTATTCGTATGTACTCGTATAATACGTGACTTTCCTGGTCAATTTTTGGCTTGGTAGGTACAACATGTATATTATATCTTTTTAGAAAATCGCTCATTTACAGCGATTTTCGAAAGTCCTTTCTTTTTAACTGTTTTACTATGTTTATTTTTCCAAACCTAATTTTTTGTCGCTTGTAGTGCCTTAAGTGAATAATGTAATTTCTTAGAGTGTTAAAATAAAGAATAGGACTGACGTCATATGTATTAAATTGCAGCTTCTAATTTATATATTAAAACGGTTAATGTCAAATACTTTTTTATTTCTTTTACATGATCTTGTTTTTGAAATAAATTCAAATATTACTTCTAATATGCAAACGTTAGAAAAAAAAATTCAGAAGTAATTTATAATTCTTAAATTTTAAATAATTTGAGTTTAAAAAAATGTCACTGCTGTCTGTCTCTGTCTGAACTTTTACGATATACATTGAAGTCACGGGATAACTCTAAATATCGTGTGGATTTTTCTCTTGCCGAGAGAAGTGTAGTATCTTGACGTGGAATCCTCTAAGAAATATTCAGTCATGCTGTGTCTATAGCCGTCTATATTTACGAAAGAGTTGCTGATTCACACAAGTTTTGTGCCCTAGAGCAGTGCTCCGCAACCTTTTTATTGCTGCTGACTGGTCAACGTTTGATAATTTTACCGCGGCCCGCTGAGAGTGGGACACGTTGATTGTTTATATTTTAGATTGTTTGGATTTAACAATTTGAAATTAGTTACTTTTAAAAATGCCTTCAGAATAAAATATAGTTACACCAAAGAAGAATAAAAGTGATTTAATGTGGAGTATAAAGTAATTTTCCGTGTTAAGTTGCGCAAATCCGAGAGAAATGCACCACTTTGAATAAAATGGCAATAGTTTAAAGTTCTTTAGGCGGCCCAACACCATTTGATCCTCGGACCGGGGGTTGCGAATCACTGCCCTAGAGCAGTGTTCTCCAACCATTTTATCGCCGCGGACAGGTCAACGTTAGTTAATTTTACCGCGGACCGCTGAGGGGAAGGACAGTGATTGCTTATATTTTAGACTGGTTTGAATTGAAAATTGTAATTTAATTTTGTATTCAATCATGACTTCAGAATAAAATATAGCTACACCAAAAAATGAATATCAAGTGATTTAACAAGGAATATAAAGTGATTTTCATAAAAAGTTGTCCAAGCCCAAGAAAAATATACCACAGTAAATAAAAGGGAAATAATTTAATGTTTCTTGTGCGGACCGGTAGTTTTTTGTCCACGGACCGGGTGTTGGAGACCACTGCCCTAGAGGACTTTTCGATCATATTTTATATATGCTCAATATAATTTAAATCTAGAAATATCTATATAGCCAAATCACTCACTGGAATTATCCAGAATGATCTTCAAAACAATTGCGAATTAGTCTGGTCTGTTGATGTGACACATTGCCGCCCTGGAAAATGTAATCCTTTTAAGCGTGCATGGAGTCCATAAATGGTTAAAAACACAGTCTAAGTGGCTGAAAGTAAGTTACCATTTATCGTCTATGATTGTTTCAGTGATAGAATGATCCTGTCCTTGCTCTGTAAAATCATTAATTATCATAATAAAACAACTGCACCAACTTGCACAGTATATAGATGAGGCAATTTTTATTTAGGGCCACGTGAGTCTTGCACCGCGCTGGAACCCATCAGCTCTTTTTGACTGAAATATGATATCACTTGTCTTAGCAACATTTTTCCAGTCTTGTAGTGATTAATACAAATGTTCACGATTTCAGCGATACAGTCAATAGTGCATTGTCAGTAGTCATTTGAATCGATCTTCTGCAAATGTATCCCATCTACATCAATTTTTGAAACACTGTCCTCACAGACATGATTATCTATGTACCACATACATTGCTGCTGTTATTTCATGAGGTGTTGCTTGTCTGGTAATACTGGCTATTGTATTCAGATGTCACTGTTCTAGGTCATTCAATGGATGCGGTCTATCACCGGATTACTCATGGTGGGAGGTAATGCCTGAAATTACATATTTCCACACTCTTGATACTGTGGATCGATGAATGCTGGATTTCTCAATTATTTCCGAAAAGAAATGTCCCATATTTCTAGGTTCAACTAGTATTCTGTTAATTCTCCTCGTGCAGCCATAATCACTTCAGAAACTTTTCACGTGAATTCCTTGTGTATAAATGTTGCTGCAATCAGGATATTTGCATATTGCATTATATTAAAGCATCCGACTACGTTCGGAAACGGGATTTAAAAAAAAAAAGGCATAAATGAATAATTCTTACGATATTTAGTGTCATTTAGATTAGAATACATGTATAAAATTGTTTTAAGGACTTAATGATAAAAAAAAACTATTTAAATTTAATATTTTGGCAAAAAATTAACATAGATCAATCTTTTTTTTCAAAATGTTCTCCTTTTATAAAAAAAATGCTTCTATAATAATAATATTTTGTGTGTGTGTGTGTGCTTATATAAAGTAAAAACTTCTCCAGAGAGTCTGAAATAGGAATTTTCAAAAATTCACATAATTTTCAGAGCACCAATTGAAATAATTATCGGCGTTTTTTTTCTTTAAATTTATTTCCTCTGTTGTAGTAAAATATGGATAAATCCACTTCTAAGTAATACATTTCAAAAATTCTAGTTGAGCCTCTGTACTGAGATCTCAGCTATATATAGGCAAAATATTATTATAACAGAAGCATTTTCCATAAAAGGAGAATATTTTGAAAATCGATCATCCTATGTTAATTTTTTGTCAAAAAATTGTACTTAAATAATTTTTTATTGTAATAATTTTCTTAAAACAATTTTATATACTTTCTTCTAATCTAAATGACACTAAATATTATGAATATTGTCCATTTATACGCTTTTGTAAAATCAATGTTCCGAACGTATTCGGATACCTTAAACTATTCTCTGTTACTGCGCAGTATCAATTTAAGTGTCTGCAATTTTTTTTAATTGAACATATCTTTTTCACCATTTGAAACATTCAAGTTAAATCTATCATATTAAATTTTTTTACATACTTTTTCTATATATCCTGAAACATTTGTTAAATTATGTTGAACTGAGCTTTTGATGTATAAATAAGATTTAGATAACCGTGACATTATATATTCAGTATAAATTATCATTTGAAAAAAAAATACAAATGATTAAAATAACTTAACACTCAAATAGCTCACAACATTTATATTGAGTTACGTCTCTGAAAGCATCATTATTATTTATTCATTATATCATTTAATTAGAAAAAAAACATTTTCTTTCAATATGTGTAAAATATTGCTCATGTATATCACGTAATTTGGGATAACTAAAATAATATTTACATTTTTTTTCCTCACTTGGTAAAAAATACGTATTTGATATTAAATACATATTGCATTTTCTTGCTATAAATTCAACAAAGAATAATAAATAGGTGTGGTATTGGTTATGGATTAAAAAAAATCATCTGCGCTAGCATTACTTCCATTGTAAATAAATCAATTTATTTAAAATATCTATATATCTAATATTATTTTAACACATGACTAAAATTGCCACTTTATCTATAAAAAAACATGGAAGTAATGCAAATAAACACTGGATTATTTCTGGTATTATTCCGTTTACTAATAGTGTGAAATGTAATCTCTAACAGCGTACTTTTTAATATTTTTAAATTAAAAAAATTGTATTAATTTAATATTTAGCGTTACCTCTGTTTTCCACCAAAAACGTTTGCTCATTTAATCTCAAAACGTGTTTCTAAATCAAACGTGGAACTCAAATAAAGTGAAAATATTACATTATAATCTCAACAATCAAAGCACGAAATCAATCTTGACATATAAATAAACGCAAAAAAATCACGTTTTCTCCCTTTCGTGATTATAAACTGCTAAGAAGGTCGATCGGACAAGCCCTGCTTTGTCTAATCTCGAAACCCGGAGCAGAAAACGTGATAAAAGTAAATTCCGTTGAGAAAATCGAGTTGCCTTCATTAATAAGTTCCGTTACCATGTGATACTGCTGACTAAGAATATTGAATCTGCACATAAATGAAGTCATAGAGTAGGTAATGGGTTCGCGAACAAATCTGAGCATACTCAGGTTATCTCATTCAGTATGCAGAAATCGTGATGACATCGTCCCATCTGTCTGTCCAGACAGGTGAATCACATACACCGCCTAAGAGATTGCTGTCGTGGCTTGATAGTTCCACCTTGAGACATGACCAAATCAATAGTTCTGGACGCATTAAAGCTTCTGCTAAAACGAGAGTTGTGCGGTACATGTCTATGATTTTGAGCGTTTATAATAAGTTCATTATACTGGTAGGTAGTTTTAGCACGTGCATAATGTAATGATGGAGGTTAAAAATTCTTAAATTATGGTCTGCGTAAGGGTTACCTAAATAAATCGTATTTCTTGAGTGGCTTTGAAAAATGTAATTGCATTATATTTTTTTTAATGAAATTGATTACATATTTCTATTATTATGTAATAATTAATTACCTTTACATTGCAATGAATTCCTAACGTAAATTATCTAGGGCACTAAGATAATAGGATCACTTATAACTGCTAGTTACATAACCGCGATTTTATATTTATAGTTCCATTTTTTGGGAAAAATTATATTATACTATTGTCAGTATACTATTTTAATTGAAAATTATTTTTTTTTAAATTTTTCATTTATTGTTGCATTTTATATATTTATCATTACGAATATTATATTGTTTTTAATATAAAAGGATCTAAAATAAAATTTTTACACAAGAAAGAAAAGTCATTGAATTCACGTATGTAATGAATCTCTCTGAAATATGAAATTTTAATGATTGATAAATAATTAAAAGTGAAAGATATACTATTAAAATTAAGTGTCATATTCATTAATTATATATACGATGCTGCTAAAGAAAACCGAGGATAAAATGTCCAAAATATATTTTTCTTATAGGTGACAACATGAAAAAGCAACTATTAAAAACAATGACTAATACAGAGTAAATTTTTGCAGAATCTTTCTCTTTTACTATAAAAAAAAAATGAAGCCGAGACATATTGGAAATTAAAATGACCGTAAAGTAAGAAATATGTAAACGTTTCAAGGAATTTTTTTTTAAAAAAAATAAACTTGGAAGAAAAAAAAATTTTTTTGAAGTTGTCATAAAACGGAAGCTGTACTTCAAAAGATAAAATACGTTAATGACATTAATAAAATTTAGCTAAACTTATATATCTTTTCACAGAAAAAGAAAAAAAAAACAACAGAACACTACGTCTTTCGGGAATTATCCAGCAAACTACTATTCAAAATATCATTATCATCCCGTTTTGCTATTTTAAAAAAAAGTTATGATAAAAATATTCATAACTATATAAAGCTTAAAATCTGTTTTTTTTTACGTGTAACTCAACAAATATTCTCAGAAAACAAATAACTAAGGTTGAATTTGCATCTACATACTATCAGCGAGGTAATCAAAACTTAAAAATAAACAAAAGATGCTGCAAAACTAAAAAAGAAGAGAGATGATAATACACAATTATCTTAAATTATATACTCATTTGATTCAGGAAGTAAATCAGCGCGCTTCTTTAAAATTTCTATTATGGAAAAAAATAAGCTTTATTTCAATAGCATAATGATTTTTTTATCTCCACTAGTCATGCAAATATATTTTACACATCTGAAAGTAAAGTTTTTATAGAAACTAAAAATATATATATATATACAAAACCAAAGCAAATGTTAAAATTCTTTAGTTTGTGACTACAAGAAATAAACTGAGCAATATTTTAAAATCGTAATATTTGTGTATATTTTTTTCAGATCCAGTAATGTTACTACTAGTACTACTACTACTAATAATAATAATAACATGTATATGGCATACTAATAATTCTTATGAAGTTATGTTATTATAAGCCACATTGAGTCATTGTCCAACAGATCACTATAGTAACTAAGCAAGTAAATTTAAAAGATTACACTTAACAGAAAACAGAAGTACAAATTAATTTAAAATACAATTGAATTAAAGTAACATTGTTTCAAGTTGAACTGGATTATTACAAGCAATTATTTAATCTATAAATAATGACTAAGCTATCAGCTAAATATATAACTTAACAAATTTCTTTAAATCAATAAAAACACATACTCTAAAGAATTTGTGTCATTTTTAATTAATTCAGCTTCTCATATCCAAGATGATAAACATTTTTATCAATAGTATGACATTGAACTATGGCTACACTTTTAGAAAGAGGGAAAACATCTAAATCGTTCAACCCATAGATGATGTCTATGTAATTCGTACTACGCTCCGAAGAGTAAACTTTTTTTTACCAGTAACATTTATTTCTCTTTACTTGTTTAAAATTGCACGTTTCGGAACCGATATTAGTTATGCATATTTTCTTCAATTTGAGAGCTTCTTCCTGTGTGTAATCTTCAGCAATGAAAGAAATGAGATTCAGTCATGCATTCACTATTTACATGATAATTCCATTATGACACAGGTAGAAACACTTTACAATTCAACAGCTTTGTTAATTCTTTTGTCATCTTACTATTGTATGTATATCATGTTGAATTTCAACGAACTAAAGGTTGTTAGGCCATATGTAACCCCCTTAAACATATATATATATATATATATATATATATATATATATATA
>BMAV01015614.1:152913-166477 GCA_019973955.1 Trichonephila inaurata madagascariensis | reverse complement strand
CAAGGTAAACTTATTGCATTCCGAAGCCTTCGGGATAGTATTACTGAGATAGCAGTTCACAGAATAGGATCTTGTTTCAGACAGACGTATATATTTTACACGCGCCAGGGGTAGTTTACGCACCGGTTGAGTGAGACGTAAATATACGCAAGCGACAGCTAAAGGGTTAAATACATACCAAGATAAATTTTTCTTTTAATACGGCATAACACAAAAAATAACCGTATATCCCCTAAAACAAGACTTAACAAAAAATAATATATATATATAGCATGTTTTTTTTTTGTTTTTTTTAATGTTTGTAATAAAATAAAAACATGTTTAAAGGTAAGCTTCCAATGCAATAATTCGCCGAGAGGTCATGATCGAACAATTTATAACCGGCGTTGTCTCTATCGGGTTGAGGGTTTGAATCGTGATATCACAAAGAACACGCCATATAGAGTGGCTAATGCACGTTAAATCACCGAAGTTCAAAGTCGTCACATGAGCGTGATGTGGAAGTTTGGAGGATGCGGTGACAGCTCAATCATCACTTGACCTCCACTCAAACTTATAAAATCCATTACTAATAATATTCGGGTTGGTCGTGAGAGTGCTACGTTATCAAATAATCAATTTCTCCAAGTAATAGAATGGTCAGCTAAAACGGCTACATCTCGTATATCATCTATTATGGATACTATACTGCTGAGAGAATCGGAATCGCTTTCCAGTCATGGGTTTAAGGCGTTATACCATTAAATTCAAGCCATGTAGAGAGACCAATGCACTTTAAATATAATGAGACTTAAAAGTCTTCACAATAGCGTAATGTGGAAGTTTAAAGAATGGAGTTTGAGCCCATGTTATGTATACATTAGCTCGTAGTTCAAAATTACAAGTTCTTCATGTTTCTGTAGAGCATGGATGACGAACCAGTAACACGCGGGCCCCTGATGGCACGTGATACAATATTTTGGGCACTCCACTATTCAAAATAACAAAGTTCACTGTGAAGTATTATGAACAAACGGAAGTGATCGGTTGCGGGGTGGCGACGATTTCATTCCAGACGCATTTAACTATTTAAAAAAGCTGGCTTATGCCATTTTGACCATATTTTCATGTACCCATGTATGGTAGTCATTATTTTCAGAGATGAATAACATTAAAGACTCAATTAGAAACATTTGGCCAAATGACTCCGATTCAGCATGCATTCTGTATGTGCCAAAAGTAACATCTTACAATCATAATATAAATTGTCATCTAATCTGCAACAACAGAAGTCACACTAAAGTTACTTAAACATTTACTACCATACATTCAAAATGTATTTTTTAGTAGTAAATAAAGATTTTTGAGTTAGTATTTAGTTATAGTATTTTCCCAATAATCACAAGTCGAAATGTTTAGAAGGCACGTCTATGCCTCGTTAAATATTTCCTTAGAAAAAATGGCACGTTGATCCATAAAGGTTCGCAACCCCTGCTATAGACAGTGTATCATTAATAAACTATCAATGAATTTTAAATAACACATAGAATTGTAAGATATTATTATGAATGAATTATAATAAGGGTTAAATATAAACATATATAAAATTTCTATTGAATGGAATAAAATAAATGAATAATTGAATGCTGTCCATACGTATAAATAGGGCATCATCCGAAAATAAGCTTAGATGGAAAACTTTTATTACAAAAAGTAACGCTAGAGCAAGGTTTATTTTTGCGAATTACGTTCTTCCAATGAAAAAAAAAATCATTTTAAAATGGTATCTTGTTTCACTTTTATTTTAATTTCGCAATATTACTATATTTTTTTTAAAGCTTTATCCCCTAAATTTCTCTCTTTCCTCAAGTTTCTATACAAAATTAAATGAGAATTATTCCTTAAATGAAACATTAAAAGCGATGTCATTTGTATATTCAATGTGTCGAATCTCTTTATTTTTATTTTCTTAACACTTTCAGTACTTATCGACTGCAGCAAAAAGCTCGTTTGATAAATTCTGCTGACATAAATTACAAATATGTCATTAACTTTCCTAACTTCTATGTATCTTTACGCTAGATTACGAAAATGCTCGATCGTAGAAATGTTACGTCTTTCATCTCTTCATTTCAAAAAACATAAACAATGTAGCTAAAGCTTCCAAAACGCAATGCCAAAGACTATTTTTGAAAACTTGAACGCAATTTGCCTCCCCTCTCTACGTCTAAAATATATTTTTGTATCTTCTCATGTCATGAATTCGGCTGGGGGCGATTTCGAATTGTTTTTATTTTAAGTTCTCGGGCAATTTAGGAAACAAAACAGCTTTAGTTTGCTAAACAAATTAGAGATAGAACATATCCCTCGTTACTGCACATCTCTTAAAAGAATGAATGATTGTTCTTTGTTGAAGAATTGTAATCTATGAATAGTGTTTTACATGAAAAAATTCCATAATTACTTGCTAATATATTTTAGAAACAATGCATGCTTTGTGTTTAATTTTTTAACTCTGTTTATCTTAATGGAATTAGATGTTTATAAATATATAACCTATGATGTTTTGTTTGTAACTTTTTGATTTTCAGGCAGCAATATTAGAAACTTAATTTCTTATGGTTTACTTTGTGTTTCTGTTTTAATTAATTAATTATTTTTTAATTTTGCTTTATTTTATTTATTTATTTTACTTTTGCTTTGTTTTAATTATTTTTTAATTTTGCTTTATTTTAATTTTTTTTTTTAAATTTTACTTTATTTTAAGTATTTTTTTTAAATTTTGCTTTATTTTAATTTTTTTTAAAATTTTACTTTATTTTAATTATTTTTTTTAATTTTGCTTTACTTTAACAAATGTTTGCATAAATTTTCACTTTGCCTTAACATGTACAACTAGCCTTAATTGGTTAATTAATTTGATTTTTTAACTATGAAAATATTCCATCTCGAATAAATAATCGTGGAATTATATTTGACATAGAATACTAAATGTTTAATTTTTAACATTTAGTATTCTATATCAAACTAATTTTGATTAATTTTTGCTTTTATTTTTCACTTTCATTTAACATGCAATTAATTGGTTAATTAATTGGATTTAAGTTTTGAAAATATTCCATCTCTAACTAATAACATTTGAATTATGTTTGATAAGAATATTGAATGTTTAATTTTTACCCATATAACTTTTCCCGGAAGCTTACGGATTCGTGATAAAAATATTTTAATTAATGATAAAGCAATGTCGAAATAGAAACCAATTTCTGCATTAGCAAAATTAACGCATGCTTCGAAAATTTGTGTATATTTAGCTTCAGTATTTAGCTTCATATTCAGTGATTAACAGTTTTTCAGAAAATTCTGAGTGCTTACTCGTTTAAAATCAATTAATATGAGATTATTAGATCCATGAGAAATATTTGAACTGAATAAGATGTTAAGAAAAATTGGTAGGGAACACAAAAATATTAGAATGAATGAGAAATGCGTCAATGTTACAATGTCACAAGAGAAATGTGTGACAATGTTAAAAATGAAACAGTTTTTAAAATATATTTAATACTAGTTTATGCCAATGCATGTCGATCTCGTAGACTAACAAAAGCCAATTTCAAAATTTATACGGGCTACGTAAAATTAAAAACAAAAAAGTTTTTTTGAAGTACAGAAAATAAAAAACACTGATAACACAGAACGAAAACTATTTGAACAAGGAGGAATGACTCGCTGTGTTTGCTACTGAAAAAAATTTAAAAAATTGTGGAATTTTTATTAACACAATTACTTAAAATATGAGAGGAGAAAAATGGATAAATTATTACTTCGTATTCAGTACTCAATAAATTAAGATTTTGGTTCATTAATTATATTCGTGTGCTATTGAAAAAGACTATAAGTTCGGGGTTCAAACCCCGGACTGACCAAAATTGATTTAGACTTCCATAAATTCAGTGGGTCAGTAAATGAGTATCAAGCTTGCTTGAGAACATAACACTGGAAGTTTCAAAAACACTGGACCCACTAACCGGAAAATCTGCTGATAGATATCAGTGCCCAAGATCATGTAAACTGAGTTGGGCACAATAAGCCTTGGCCCTCATGTATCTGCTGGGACATTGAGGTTTTTTTTATGGAAAAACAACTTTAATCATGTGACGAAATTTTTACTTAAGTAATTTATGTAATATTACAGTAACCACGCTACAAAAACTTGCAATAAATTCAATAAATTTGGCGTGTTTTACATATACTTTGTTTCTTTTGGAGCAATGGTATATTTATATTTCATTTCATACATAAAGATCTTTCATTTGAAAACAAACCAAGTTAAACATTACTCGAAATATTTATGTTCTACTCTGAATTAATCAATTTTCAAAAGCAATAAGGCAAAAATAATATATCTGAATAAGGCCGAGACGCGCAATAATGATTCTGAGATTCGAAAACTTTCATATCATAACGAGCTTCATTTTTTTTTATCGCACATGGAAGGAAGAAACATCTCTATTTGTCTGATTTAACAGATATCATATTACTTTGCGCTAGACAGAAATCCGTTTAGCGACTCTTTCAAGCATTACTGATTACACTGCCCCATACTGCCTTATTACTTTGAACTGAGACCGTTAAAACGGGTCGATAAAAAATATACTTTAACTGATCAAGATAAAATATTATTATTACTGCCCATCCTTTTCCATGTTCAGATAGGATTATACTTTTTTTAGAGATTTTTTATACTATTATCCACTATCGCCATTAGGAACAATGAAGGTAAATCATCATATAAAGATTTTTTATTCCTTTTTTTCTTCCAATACCTTTGTAAAAAAAGCATAAAATACTCTTTTAATTTTTTGTCACTCCGATCTTGAAAAAATAAAAGGGAAAAATTAAACTCCGATAAAAATGAATTCGATTTTTTTGCCTTTGTATTTTTTTTTTCCGTCCCAAGTCTATTTTTTTCGTCGTAGAGATGAAGAAAAACACACACACATACAGACTTAATGATGATGATGATATACGAGATATCTTCTTCTATGAAGTTGAAGGGTAATTTTTTTTTTCTTTTTTAAGTCCAATCCCATAAGTGCTTAAAATGTGACCATGACCTCTTAAAGTGAAATGAACTAAGCTATGACGTCACCACGAGCGTGAAAATGCAACACAAAGGTGTTGGAGAATTTACGCTTGATCGCTTTTTTATAACATCTGGGTAAATTAAAAAAAGAAAACATCTTCACATCTAAAAAAAAACCTACAATGTCATTTGCGATATTGATGTCCCATACCGTCATGTTTATGACGTCGTTTAATCAATAATCCGTCATTTTATTTTTAGACGAATTTAATTGTCATTAAATCTTTTAAAAAATCCTGTCGAATTAAATTAATGCATTTTTAATTAATTCCAGCTTTTTTTTTTTCTTTTTTGCTCAAGCACTTGAGATCTTTTATCAATGTCTTATAAAAATACTTAAAAGAAAAAATATAACAATATAATTATAAAATATATTAAATATAGATTTAATATTTACAAAATACAAACACTATTATAAAAAGATTACAATATCTTATACAAAATTAAACATTTGACTGAGGTTATAAATTTATGTAATTTAGAAAAAAATGTATTCATGTTTATTATAAAGAAGCATTTATTTTGATCTATCCCGTACGAGGATTTTCTTATAATTGTGAAAATTTAATTAGACCCTTTACTTATTATTTTCTTTTTGTACGACATACATGAACACTAAGAAAATACAAAAAAAAATACTGATTGGATTTCAGTTATTACAAAATGATACAAAGTTAAAAGAAGCAGAACAAACACCAAGTTCTCTAGAAATAAACTATGTTTTACATGTTTAAAATATGTGGTTCACACATTTTCCTGTTCAGATATGATTTTGTCCAACTTATTTATTATCTGTGATTTGCTTAGAAATTAATATTAAATGAATGATTATATAATATTGAATAATTAATGATGTGTTATTATTTCACACATTCTCTAATCTTTTTTAAAAATTAGTAAAATATATATTATAATAGCGTAAGAAAAATGTTTTAAAATTTGCATCAATTTAAAAAGTGATTTTAATAATTTAAGTATATTTACACACAAGAAGAAACTTGAAAGTCAATATTGAAATAATTTAATTAAAAGATTAACGGAATTATTAATATTTCCAAAACGATACATGAAAGTTCTGAAGTTATTAATAGTCTGACAGCGGAACTGACTGGGGAAAGATCCTGAACAAACTTACTAGAAAATAATTGTACATCATTTAAGTTTGAACTGCTGGACAGCATCATTTACAGATAAATAATAGTATACATACACATATCTTTAAGATTCCGTTACCTTTTTGATAGATAGTAAGGGAAAATTTACGTATTACACAGATGGCTTACATTGTGTGCCAGTTAATTTTCGAAGATTAGAGTTATGTTTTATAATATTTTTCAATGTGAACATGTTACTTAAATAAATTATATAATAGTAAGCCATGAAATAAATACATATTTATCTAAAATGTATCTATTTTTAGTTCTAAAATAATACATTTTATACAAATTAATGAAACTTCTGGGACAAAACGGTTTATAGAAACGCGCAAACATGAGTTGTATGAATTGTTTATTAGGACAAATTATGGTAATTGTTTTGATTATAACCATGTACATAAATAGAATCAATTTACTTCTTGTAATTTTTTGCATGTCAACTTTTTGCATTACGTAAATTAAGTCTGTATTGTTATTTTTAGCAATATTTTTTTCTTCGATGAATAGTGTAACAATTGAATAGGAGCTATAGATAAAAATGTGTCATTCATGTGATTTTTCTGAGTCAACAAAGAGTTTTTTAAGGATTGATGCCTTCTGGGCACACACTGTCTACACATATAAGAGTTAAATAGTCATGTGTGCATATATATATATTTGTTATTTTGATCAAGAAAAATGAAACACACACATTAAATTTCTATCACAATTGAGCTTAATTCAGATCGAGCGATGTCTCAGGAATTCTAATCTGCCACAAGCAGTTATCTTTAGTCGTAAAAGGTGCACGAAATCGAAATTTAAAACAACGCTGTGTTTGAAATCAAAGCAAAGTTTACTCTTTAAGACGGGGTGGTTGATCTCGCTTCAAACGAAGAACGTCCCCCTTCGAAAACAGTGCATGAACTGCCCCTTACGGTTCTTTCACAACAACCCTTTTGGGCATATTGGCGATCTCAGCGAAACGTAGCTCGCTAACAGGATAGTGATTGTATTTTTTTATCACAATTATTCTTCAATATCTTCATGAAAAACATATTTAGTAATATATAGCTATTTAAAAATCATATTAATTATATGTGTGATTTTAAATCTTTAAATTTTTATACTATCTTTTTTGATGAGAAAGATATGTAATACGAAAAATATGAAAATATTTTGAAAAATCGCTGAAACACACATATTATGATAAAAGAAAAATGTCAGCTTTGAAAAAATATTTAAGTACATCTAGTTCACATAAATCTGAACAAATTTTTTTGACAAGTGCATCTTTCTAAAATGACAGATATTCCATGTTCCTTTATAGAATCCGGAACTTCAGAGCCATTGCTTAAGTGTAAGAGACAAATGCATTTATTATGACGGATTGCTCGCCTCATTGGGAAATGTGCCATTTTCTGACGAATTCAGACCCCAAAAACTTTCGAATTTTTCACAGAATGTTTAATTTTAGTCTCAATCTAATTTATCATCTCTTTAAAATGGAACAAGATTAGAGATCCTATTAAGAAACCGTTCCAAAAGATGCTGCAGATAGGGTTAATTCATTTATAATTTGACATTTTTTTTTAATTTTCAATTTGAAAAGAGTACAAAGTGAACCAAATATATGCGATTATTTAGACTAATATTTTTTTCTTCTGAATTTTGCTTTAATATTTACATTATAGTTTTTATCTCTCTTAAATTAAAATAATTACTAGTTCTTTAAAATGGTGTTCATAATTTACAACAAGCGTGTAAAACTTTAAGGCTACCTGTGTGTGTGAAATTTGATAAGTAAGAATTAGTTGTATGTGATGCGAAAAATAATTTTTGAATTGAAGTTTCGTTTTTAAAGGGAAGTATAAAGTAGAAATACAAAACAGGTTTTGTTCCAATACTTTCTAGTTAGGGAATACTTTTCATTTACCTTTTTTTTTTTGTAATAATTATTTTTGTAATTTTGAATTTAGTTGAGATATCCTTCATAAGTGTGAATAACTACTCGCACTTCATTCAAACATGAAAATGCATTAATATCAAGTAATAGGTTTAGTTAGAATCACTTTGTAACCAGGAATGTTTTAAGGTATGATCCAATTATACCACGTACAGGAAGTCGATCCCAGGAGGTGGGGTGGGGGAGGGTAAGAAGGTCCTATCTCGTTCTCCCCTTGGATTACGATCCGAATAATTTTAATCATCAAAAGCTATTCCTGGATACATTCTCCGAAACCTTGGGAGTTCCGAACTATATTTTGTCAGCAAGGACGTGACTGTCTCATTACGTCATGTCTATCCTCTGAGTCTGGGCATAGGACTACCACCTTACACAGTCTTTACCAATTTTGTCGAAAGGGGAGAAGCGATCAAGTCGGTTTGTGCCTGCATTTCCCAAATTGTAAATCTCGAACTTATAGGTGGCTGCGGTAGCTAAGTGGTCATGGACTCGTGGCTGGAGTGTCATAGGCTCGAGCATGTACCGCTGAAGACCCGCCTTGTAGAGGAAGCAGTTGCACGTTAAACCTGTTGAGACTCAAACGCTCCTTTGCCGGTGTGGTGTGGAAATTAGGAGAGGGGTACCAGCTCCGGTGTCGTCCTTCTCCCTTAAACAAGGTGTTCAAAATTAGGAAATCCAACATCAATACCTTTCATGCAGCTGTATAGTGAGTCATTAATATAACTATATATATATATATATATATATATATATATATCTTTCTCGCATGTACTTTTATCTGTGAAGAGTTACTTTATGCATGAGTATTTGATAACTTATGTTATATATACTTAAAATGGTCGCAGGTGGGGCCTACTTCTGCGTAGTGATCAGAAGCTTCAAGAAGTTTTAACCAATTAGCGGGTAGCGGCTAATAGGTTTAGCCACATATTGAAAAATTTTCCTCCAAGCGGGTGTTGATATTTAGTCTATCCATGTTCGTTAATTGAGGCTAAAACGCATAAAAATTAATACGGATGGTAGCACGAAACCTTATTTTGTCATTTATGTCCTCTGATAGGTAGTTAAAAGCAGTTTTTCTCGGTGTAAATCTACAAATTGTATTTTGATTACTATAAATAAAATTTCTGATCTTTGAAAAAAATTTCGACATGCCTTACATACATGTCGGCATGCCTTCGACATACTTTTCTCTCATCTGAATGAATTAAGCAATTGTACAGTAAAAAAAAAACCTTTTACATAGGTTTTTGGAAAGATTTTATATGTGGATAGAGGCGCTATCCACTGCCCTCATAGAACAGAAAAATGACCAATCTCCTGTACTCGACAGAGAGCATTTGAATCACGTGAGAATGTTGGGGGTCGGAAATAAAATCAAACTTTGTTTACAATATATGGTACAAGATTATCGGGTTAGAAGATCTTTCATTACAGCTTTTCTGCTCGGAGAAAACGTTTGCATATTATAAAGTTCCACAGTACATAGCTCATCAAATTAGTGAAATAACTAATTTAAATCCTCAAAAATATTACTCTATTTCTAACTTTTTATACTAAAATTAAATAAAATATAAATTGTGGATATGTACGAATTTCCATGTATATTCTAAGCATTCTATGTATATTCTAAGAAGTATTCTATGTTGTACAATCATTCTATTATTATTTTATTGCACTTTTATTTTGTATTTAATTATTATTAGCATAAATGTTAATTTTTCATAAAAAAGTTTATTGATTCATTTTTTTCTGTCCTGAAAATTAAGTTAAATGTCGTATATGCGCAGTGGCTATAACGTCTATCCACCACCCAGGAAATAAACCCTTGATCAGATATTTTTTGTGACTAAATAATGTTTATAAAGGATGAGAACATTACTTTATCATAGTACTTTATCACAGAAAAGTTTATTTTTTGTGCCCGTTAAAGGGTTAAGACGCCACTGTTTGTAACATTCGGATATATTTCTTCTTTTTTTTTAAATTCTATATTTAAATTAATAATTGATGAGTGTTGTGTGATTAATTATTAACAATTATATGCATTCGAAAAAATATATTAATCCGTATTACATTCTATTGAATTGAATGAGCAAAATTGACAACATTACTGAAAGTTTAAGTTAATCTGTGGCTCAATAACTACACTTTATTATTATTATTATTATTTATAGTAGCCTTAAATCTGATCAAACAATCTGTAAGAGTTTGGAAATGTGCCAAACAACACGTTTTAAATTGTGTGTTATACATTTGCCATATAAATATATTTCAAAAGTATCAAGTTCACTTCAGAAAACAGCTGACGTTTATGGTTGAGTCTTACAAGTTTTATAAACTTTGAAAAATGTGTTATTTATCACGAACTCTATTTTGCTAGAACTGTTAAAACATATATCGTTATACACAGTCTAAACATTGACTATATTGTTAGACGGTGTTTTGAGAGAGCCTTGTCCCTTATTTCTTATCTGGGTACGAGGATAAAAATGAGCATTTAATATTTATTAACACGACTGCAGCTAACATTTACAAAAAAGTAGAGACAGAAAGCTACAGAACAGGAGAACATGTCATTTGAACAGGAGAAAAACAGAAGTGAGCAACTGCTCTCAATGACGTACGAACAGAATCTCTTCATTTTCATTCTTTCTGGTGGCGGTTTTTTTTTTATACTTTAATCAAAAACTCACTTGGGAATCGAATTTTAAGTAGTCAAGGGATTTGGAGTTCATGAATACTATGCTACCAGATGCAAAAGCTTTTGCTAAAGCAATTAGCAAAGTATTTGGCTATACAATACTTTGTCAGCCAATTAGAATGTCAGCCAAATTTTGCTATTGATAATCCTTTTTTAGAACCGCTGGTCATTTTAAAAGAGTTTTGTGACAGAATTTTCAAAGAAATTTCTTTCTCCTGATCAAGGTTTATATTCTACAATAATTTAAGGGAAATCAACTATAAACATAAGCCTATCAGATTTTCAACTCAGTTCATTCGCCCTCCAATTTGCAAAGTTAGTTACATTATAAATCAAAGGCTTTTATAGCGACTTTGTTTTGACTTTTGAAATTTGTTTTATAGCGACTGATAGTTTTTTTTTTACCTTTCTCTCTCTGTATAAACATATAGTCAGTGGCGCACACAAGGGGGGGGTCCTGGGGGGCCGGCACCCCCCCCCCCCAAGGCAATTGACTTTTTTCCCCGATTGATTATAATTTTAAGTGTATAATACGTAAAATTTAATTACATATTTGTTTTAATGATTAATTTAATTAATTAATACTAATTATGTATTCAATAATTACTTTTTACTGTTTTTTGTTCCCCAAAATCGACAAAATCAAAAGGAGCATGATACAAGAATGGTGGACTTTCGACCTTGGACCCCCCCTTGGAAAACTTCTGTGTGCGCTACTGCATATAGTCAATCATTATTTATGTATTTTACTTGCGTTAATAAATCGCTAAGTTACATTAATTTGATTTTAATGACCATGTCTGCTTAATTACAGTGTATGATAAATTTCAAGCAAAATCTATTAGTAAATATTTATATCCTCCAGTAGGGATCATACAAAAATAATCTCTCAAAATTCAAAGATATAATATAACATTTCGAAGAATGTTATGGCGATAATGTGCATTAGTATAATGAGATACATATATATTTTTAAAATTTTTATACAATTTTAATTTAAGTTATTCCAGAAATTTCACTAATCCTTCAAATTTTACTAATTGCGCCTTAATTAAAAAAAAGCATTGATGCAAAAATTGGACTTAGTTCTTACAAATGTAACAAAAAAGAATGAAAAGTTGTTTTGTAATTGTGAAAATGTACAATGATTAACGACAAAAAAAGAAGCATGAAAGTATTACAAACACTCAATACTTTACACATTACAAAAACATTACAATAATCAATACTTATATTTCTAGTGTAAAAATATCTGAACAATCAAAGAATAATGAAAAACATTATTCTTGAACATTTTACCTTAAAAAACAAAAGCGCGACTTTGACCAGTATTTGAATCCTTGCAGATAAATATCGCCTCGCAAAATTAAGAATACAGATTTAGATAAAAGAAAAAAAAACATCCGCACATACTAGTGAGTACTAGAACTTGAAAATAGTGAAGTTAAAATGTTTATTCGAACCAATATCTGAAAACGTTTCTCGCATAAGCTGTATGAAAAAGAGCAAGAAATTTCTAGAATTTATGAAAAATATATAATACAATACACATTTTTTTTAAAAATGCAATTTATCTAATCAATGAAAATCCATTCTACGAAGATTCCGACTATTTGTTTAACGTATACAAATGGAGTTGTACTTTTATTTTTTGTTAACTTTCAAAGGAAAGGAATTTTGTTGCCAAATAAATCATAAAAATCAGGGTGAAAAATTTGCATTTCTAACTATAATTTGTGAAAAAAATATTTAAATTTAGAAATTCGCTCAAACTTCTTATGTATGTGTGACACTTAAAATAGATGTGAAAGACACTTGGAAATAACTAACACACAATTAATTATTTATAATTATTTTTACACCTTAATTCAATTCATTGCCAATCGCCATAATATCATAATTTAGAATTCATTGTTTTACGGTTTTAATATAAAATTAAATTTTAAATATAAATGCCAAAATTTTATACCCATTTGAATTACATATTTTAAATTGATTTAGAATAAAAGGGCATATGAAATTGATGCTGGAAACTACATATATTTTAAAAAATACATGAACATTAAATTTTTTATCACTGTCGTACTTTTCAAAGCTGAGAAATACCATGCGTGTGTAATAGCAAAATGAAAACTTATTTATTACAAATTATTAAACATAAGTTTTTTTTTTAGTTACAACTTTGAGCAGTTTTTATTTTTTATTTATTACATGACAGACTAATGATTATATTTTAAATAGTAACACAAGCAAAAATTATATTTTATCGACTGTTATATAGAATATGAAAATTTGTACATACAAATAAGACAAATATATTTCCTTTATCATCAGCGTATACCAACACCATAGATTATTTGAATTTCCTAGCAAGTGGAATCTGTGTGCGTTCTACAATATACTTTTTATAGCACATTCTGTAGAAAAACAAGAAAGTTCAATAAAAGGTAAATAAGGATAAATTCTCCCACGAACGAGTGGGTCAGATTCATCCCTATATACATACATATGTATTTATCTACAGAAATATATTGCTACACAATTTCTATGTAGACATGTATATATATATATATATAAAGAAAAACAATAATATATATATATATATATATATATATATATATATATATATATAT